>BLXT01006747.1:40622-59209 GCA_019648995.1 Plakobranchus ocellatus | reverse complement strand
TTTCCTTTACTAAACACAGCTGATCAATTTTACTAGTGCTTTCCTTTACTAAATACAGATGATCAATTTTACTGTCGCTTTCCTTTATTAAACACAGCTGATCAATTTTACTAGAGGAGCAGAGTTCTAAATTATGGCAGCCTGATTCTGGCAGACAGGATGTTTATTTTCCAAGACTTTCCAAGACATCAAGCCTATAGATCTTTGCCACTAAGCCAGTCACCAGTTTTGTGATATATATATAAGAAGAATGAGAAGTGTTTATACTACTGTTACTGCGATGCCTACAGTTCACATCTAACAACTCTGCATCCAGTCAAAAATAGATCTTGCATCAAAGGTCCTTATGGCTCTGGAGTGCCAGTTGCAAATTATGATTTGGCAAAGTTTTTGCAATTTTCAAAAATTTTTATCTCTCATTTTCGAGAGGTGAAAATTTATTTTTGACGAAAGTTTAGGCTAAATAACAAAATTAACTACCTAAAATTTCTTTTGGTTGTTTGCCCTGCAAAACTGATATCATAACCATAATGTTCTCTACCATACTATATTTGAGCTCAATGCATACATGCATACACACGCACATTCTTTTTTCCTAATGGACAATATCCATAAGCAGGAATTTGAATTTTACATGTGAAAACCAGTTTTTCATGAAAAAGGAGGAAGATTTTGGGAGGAAGGGATTTTGATTTGAGAGCCAAATTTAGCCATGAGAGATAATTCTAAAGTTGAATAATTTATGAAATAATTTATTGAACTTATATATTAAAAAACAACAAAAACCACATATTGTTATTAAATCTATATGATAGTGAAGGTTTTTTCAGAATCAGAGTGGTGGTGCTCAGGTTTGATAAACCTTGAAATCCCACACTCTGGACAAGCTAACCATTGAATTAAGTGCTCTATTCACTATGTATTTAAAACTACAAAAGCCTCATAAAACTGAAATATCAATACAAAAATAGTAAAATTGTTTTGGGGCAGTCTGCACTACTTTGAGTTCTTACCAGCAACAAACTGATCCATGCTGTCGTCACGAATTGTGACCAAGTCCCCTCCATACAGCTGACACGCAGCTCTGGCATCGGCCCATGTCTTGAGGTCATCAAAAAGTTTGATGCAACTTCCAGAGCTGGGATTTTTCACTGCTCCAAAAGGACACAAGTCTGTTCCAGAAGAGAAGATAATGAAGAGAAGAAATGAATCAATAATGAAGAATTTTAGCTCCAATGCCAAACGAAAGTAAAACCAAATAAATTCCACCTTGACGAATGTAGGCTTTGTCTAAGGATTGCCTGTTCATGCCTGGCAAGAGCCTAGCTAACATTTCCATTTCCACACAACTGCAAAAAGAGTTTTAGATGCTTCAGGTTATAGCAATAGATCAAAGGTTGTGCTTACTTTGATATCAATTATGCTGTATTAAAACTCTGCTACAACTTAAACATGCTCTCTATATTACTCTCTTACATACCAGTGAAACTCAGTAGGATTCTAGATCAAGTTGCTCATTTTTATTTCTTTAAAAACAGCAGATTGCTGACACAATCAGGGATTGATCTTTAATTAAAACACTTTCGCGGAGGAAATTTGTTTTCAGTGCCTTTTGGAGAAGAACTGATATCTCAAGAATTTGCATTTGAACCGCATTGAACAAGCAACCCTAAAAAATGAAACCAATGGGTAAGAAACTTAAGCAGGGAAAAGGACTAAGAGAAACTTTGATTTCGTTCTCAATCATTGTTTCATTTTATGCCAGCAAAGGAAAGGAGTAATGCATCTTTTCAATACAAGTCTTAAGACCAGTGCAAATGAGAGTAGAAAGTCACATTTTTAAACATTTTCAAAAAAATTGATGGAGCCTGAAAATGCACACAGGGAGATTGGCAAAAGTAAAAACTGATAAAAATCATGCTGCACCTGAACCAATATAAAAACATTCAGAGCTAAAATTAGAATAAACTTATTTTAAGTTGTGCTATTTAGCCAGTGTGACTGATTTTCATTTGCCATTATTGTAACTTTTGTCATTACTAGTGATCATTATCATCTCTCTACCACTTGTGGTACTCGCTATCTCCATGTCTTACCTGCGCTTGAGCCAGCTTTTGTACGCTCACAGATATATTTAGCTGTTGCGGTGCAGTCATAGTCATTCCATTCTTCAGCTCCAAGATTTCCAATTTCTACACAATCTTGGCCACCAGCACTTTGGCGCTTAAAATTATTTGGCTGATTAGATCCCCATTTCAAGTAAGTTGGCTGTAGAAAGTATGATAGAAAATTAGATTTTAGATCACACATTGTGCATTAATTCTGAGGCTCTTGTTTGTGAAAAGCAATTAATCAGAGAAACTAGAGTGTCAAAGTTTACAAATTTAAACAGAGAAAAGCAGAAACTTCTAGAGATATAGACCTACAGGATCTCAAGAAACAAATCTTAGAAGGTTTCCCTGTGACAAAAAAAAAAAAAAAAAAAAAAAAAAAACCTGAGGAAAAATCCTCATGAAAATTTTACAAATAATGAGGAACTTTCAATACAGGGAGATTAATCCTAGAAGGTAAAAAAATTATAACACACTCCAAACCATGAGAAATGAAATGCTTTAAATACTGCACAGTTCTCATGCAGGAATAGACAAAAGGAAACAAAGAACAAGAGAAAAGATATACCGGCCAAGAATCAACAAAGATGTTGAAGATTATGTGAACAGATACTCTACCAGCCAAACATATTGAGATCCAAACATCGCGATTCTACAATACAGAAACACCGCCATCACAAGTCTGAGATATCCTTTTGCTCAACTGCTATGTTACAGAAGACTCTGTGACAACAAACCAATGCCGAAGATAAACCCAATGCCTGCCGTACCAGCAAAGGCGAGAAAAGGGCTTAAGGCAAGGCAAGAAAAGCCAGAAGCATTCTTTGATCAACATAGCAGGCAAAACAAACAAGACTTCAAGAAAGGAGACACAGTCAGTGATTCGGATTCCGCAACATGTGAAAGTAACTGAGTATCAATATGTACCCAATACTAAAATTTCATTGTCATGATATCAATAAAATGACCTCTGAAATGGATTGTGTTTTCAAATTTAAGAATTTTGACACTAAATTTATGGTTGTACCTCAATACTTAACGATTTTATGAATTTTTAAAATAATTCATTTTGTGTGACATCTGACATTGTTACGCAACAGTATGTTTACACCCCCATAACTTTTCAAAATCCAGGGCTACAGCTTTCAAACTTTCAGGGCACAATCTTATGTACACATATTTAGTTAGTGCCTATTTTTTTTCAAGACTGTCAGACAGTTTTAAAATTTTTTTTTTCTCATATGTAAATGGCTTTTTGCACATTTTGCCAAGGGAGGCAAAAAATCTGATTTTTTTACAAGATCAAAAAATTAAAAAAAAAAGAAACTAATTAACAAAAAGAAATAAAATTGGTATCAAATTGTACATTGTTTTAAGGTCTTTGTGAACATTTAAATTGAAACAATGATTAATTTATGATTAAAGAGTGCAAGCTGTGGAACTTTAATACAAAAATCAAAATCATGAATTTCATACCAAGTTTAATTAATTAAACTTATTAATATGTCTAACAGGAAACAAACTCTTATGATATAAGAGGATTAAACATTCCTTTCACGTATTTACCAAAACCTTGAAATAAGGAAATTCAGAATACTTTTATTTTCTTAAGTGTTAAAAAATGTCAGACCCTGAATACACTAAAGAGAAAAACAGTATAGATCCCATGAATATAATGAAGGCTTTACTTTGTTAGCAAGATTCTTGCTGTTTACTCGTTTTATTTTATTCTTCTAGTTTTATTGTATGCTTCTATTGATTAATATTTCTTTTGATTGAACTTCTATTATGTGTGCGCGTTTGCTTGGGGAGGAACAATTAAAGAAAAAGGAAAAAAAAATATTAAGTAAAAGGGCGCACTTTAACTTTCATTGTTGCGAATAAGACGGGCTGAGAGACATAGTGGCGACAAAATGAGTGAAAAAAATGGTACAGGGCGGTCTATTTATTTATTTCAATTAATATTAATTTGACACTGCACTAGATTTATATAATAAGCAAAGATTAGGGCAGACGGGAGAAGTTTTTATTTTTTTACGCACATAACCAGGCTTACTGAGAGTGACAGTGATCAGCTGCGATCATGATAAATTCTCTTAAAACCAATCTTCATAGCTTTAACAGGACAGTAAATACTTGTACAATTAACTAGAGTAAAGGTCAATACGTAAACGTAAAATCTTCTAAATAACCATGTATTTTATAAAGTTTTATCCCATAATCCCTGTTAACGCAGAGCATAGACAGGATAGCCGACCGCTAACTCGTCCGCTCAAACGTAAATTAATCTCTCTATGATCTCTATTTCTACAGGCACGGCTGACCTGGGCACAGAAGTGTGCTTGATCGTGTCAGATAGAAGTTGTTCTAGCGGCTCGCACAAGGATCAATGACAAATAGTTCTAATAAAGTGAATATTTTTAAAAAGAAAAATGGATGATCTTTCAAATGATATAATTTTTATTGCAAAATTTCTTCAATTTCCATCGATTTTTTTGCCTTTTAAAAATTTAAAGCCAATTTTTCGTATCTATATCAGTGTAACATCATTAAAAACTAGATCGAAGGAAACACCATTGTATGAGCTATTTATATCCACAACACAAAAGAAATTTAATTACAGAGGAAGATCATCCATTTTGAGGGCTTAGTGTGCGCAATAGGCTGTTAACCGTCAGTATCGGATACCTAGTATCAATAAATTTAGCTGTATCCTTACAATTTGCTGCTCATCCAGCCAATAAAAGTCTCCCTCTTTACCACGATCATGTAATCCAATCCAGTAGACTCCTCCACTGCTTGATGTCCATTGTCCTTAAAAACAGATGAATTAAAACAAATCATTAAAAAAATTGCCTGAATGACAACTGCAAAATGACCCTTTTTTTGCAAGAACTGCCTACTGTTATTTAAGGCTGTGGCACCAACAGCAATATGCCCTTGATAAACTATTTATCCGTCAGTTAATTTCTTTAAATGATGTTGTTAGAAAGACAAAAAGTTTTGAATGGAATTACCCATGTTTACTCAATTTCCTTACCCCAGATGAATTGACTTGTGCTGTCATCTCGTATAGTCACCAAATCCCCTCCGTTCTGTTGGCAAGCAGCCCTGGCATCTGCCCATGTTTTCAAATCATCAAACAGTTGAATGCAAGTTCCAGTGCTTGGATTTTCAACCCATCCAGATGGACAAGGGGCTGGTGGAATGAAAATAAAAAAGATCACATTGTTAGCATTTCTAGAAATTTACAAGGGGAAAAGAAGTGAGCATATCCAATTCCCAAAGTCACACTATAGCACAATACACGGCTGTTTCCTTCCTCTATGTGTGAGATTTTTAGTTTTAAGTCCTAAAGATAAGTTTAGCCTTATTTCTTTGTTCCTCACTGGGGGGGGGGGGGGGGGNNNGATGGTCCAGTGGATTGCAAATCTGCCTTGAGATCTGCAGGGACCATTTCGTCTCGGGTTCGAGCCCCCCTTCCAGCACCTTGGCCTGATGGATAGCATGAAGGCCTAAGTTCACCTTTTTGTGGGCTGATTGCAAATAAAGACCAATCCTTATTCACTTTCCTTCTAGGCACAAACTGATGATAGCCCCATCTAGTATTTACAATTGCAAAGCTTCAGGAACGCCTTTTCAATCTTTCAAATGTTCAACATATAAACTTCCATTTCATTCAGTCTGTGTGTATATGTGTGTGTGTGTGTGTGTGTGTATATATATATATATATATATATATATATATATATATATATATATATATATATATATATATATATATATATATATTATATGTATATATATGTATATAAGTTCTATCCATATCTTACCTGCACTTGGGCCTGCTTTTGTTTGCTCACAGATAAATTTAGCTGTTGTGGCGCAGTCATTGTCATTCCATTCTTCAGCGCCAAGCATTCCAATTTCTACACAGTCTTGGCCACCAGCACTTTGACTCTTATAGTTATTTGGTTGATTAGATCCCCATTTCAAATACGTTGGCTGAAAAAGCACTCATCATATATATATTGAATTCCGAAACTCTTATTTGTGAAATGCAATCAACAAATTAGCGATGCAACTCCGATTAAGAATGAAATGGACTTGATCTTTTCCAGCCAGCCAACCCCCCCCCCTCCCCCAAGCTTGGAAACTCTTCTGACATATTCAAGTACTTATGACAAGCATGAAAATGATTTTTTTTAAATTTCACTTTCAAAGATTAATTTAAAAAAGAAAAAAATAATGAGTAACTTTTTTCTGTATATCCAAAAAGGATCTGTTTAAAAAAACAATTAGGTAAATTTCGTCATGACATGTTTCAAGTAAGAAAAATCAAATTTGATTGTTGTGGCTCCCTCAATAACAAGTCACAATCGTTTTTTGAAAAAAAAAATATTATTCAATAATAAAAAAATTATACTTTGTGACATGCTTTCCACAACGTTTATTTTATATGACTTTTTTATTGCTAGCTGTATGTTTATGTCCTTTCTAAGCCTTTCATTTTCATTCTACTGTTGCTTTTTAGACTTCTTATTCAGTGAAAATTGTTTTTATTTTTTACTTTGCTAGCTGTACGTTTGTGTGCTTTCTAAGCCCTTCATTTTCATGTAAAATCTTTCCATGTCTGAAAGCACAACCATACTTTGAGAAGTCCAAAGAGGCACCATTAGAGAGGAGAGAAGAGAGCTAAGAGTGCACATTGAAAACAAGGGTATGATTTTTCACTCTTTAGCTTCATCTGTTGATGTGATCATTTTGTCTTTAGACGGACAAAATATCAAAAGTTCCTCTACTGTTCATATATCCAAATTTCACAAAGAGTTGAAAATAACTAAGGGCCCATATAAATCCAGCAGTGTCCTTACACTTTGCTTCTCATCCAGCCAATAAAACTCTCCCTCTTTGTCACGATCGTGTAATCCAATCCAGTAGATGCCTCCACCATTTGATGTCACTTGTCCTATAAAACAGATGAATTAAAACAAAATATAAAAATTGTTCAAAGTGAAATTGCAAAATGACCCTTTTCCTGCAAAACTTTGTGGAAATAACAGCAATGCCCCCAATCAAACTGTTTACCTGTCACTTAATTTCATTTTATGATGTCGCTAGAGAGACAAAAAGTTTTGCAAGGAATAACTCAATTTCCTTACCCCAGATGAACTGACTTGTGTTGTCATCACGTATAGTCACCAAATCCCCTCCAATCTGTTGGCAAGCAGCCCTGGCATCCGCCCAAGTTTTCATGTCATCAAACAGTTGAATGCAAGTTCCAGTGCTTGGAATTTCAACCCATCCAGAGGGACAAGAGCCTGATGGGAATCAAAATAAAAATGATCACACTATTGGCATTGCTTGGAATTCACAATTGAAACAGAAGTGAGCACATCTAAATCCCATCTCACATTACAGCACCAGTACACAGCTGTTTCCTTCCTCCTTGTGAGTGATTTTTAGTTTGAAGCCCTGTTAAAAAACTGCTGCTGTCCAATTTCAGACTTCAGAGTAAGCTCTAACTGCTCCGACACCAGTCCTCTGACAGAAACTCATGTGGTTTTTTTGACCTACCAAAATGCACTCCAGTAAAAGGTCACTCAGTAATTTTATTTCTTTTTTGGCACGTTCGTCAAGTCTTGATTTTTCCATAATTCATCATTTCATTAGCTATTCACAAATTTGACATATAGAAATAAAACTTGAATTTTTAATTACATGGTGTTATGTAAAGCTTAGAAGAGAAACATGACCAAGCATAAAGCTGTCACCCTTTAAAGAAAATGCCATCAAACAGTGCTTAACAACGATTTAGAGAAGAAATAAAAATATTTTATTCACGACAGCAAATGGCATAAAATATTAGGTACACAAGTCATGGTCAGATATTGCACTTTATACATCACAGTTTTATTAAATTGTAAATGAGTATCGAAATAAAGAAGATTACATCTTTAACACTGCCTGAAATCTTCAAATGCAACAAATGTGAGTACATTCAAATTTCTATCTTTCATTGCATCACACGAATGGGTGAAACCTTGACTCTTCTTTTTCTCCAGGTGCGTATGAACTTTTACCATTTAATCTTCACTTGCAGATGACTCTAGGCTTACTTCTCCTTGGGGGGAGGGGGGGGGTTTAATGCTTGGTGGCAGGGTTGATAACAAATCTACCTGGAGATCTGCAGAAACCCTTCTGTTGCAGGTTTGATCCCAGTGTCCAGCACCTTGGCCTGATGGATGGCATAAAAGCCTGAGTTCACCTTTTTGTGGACTGGTTGCAAACAAAAACCAATCCTTATTCACTTTCCCTCTAGGCACAAAATGATGATAGCCCCATCTAGTGTTTACAGTTGCAAAGGTAGGTAGGTAGGACGTAGGCAGACAGGCCTTTTCAATGTTTCAAATGTTCAAAATGCAACTTTTAATTCATTCAGTGTGAGTGTGTGTGTGTATATATATATATATATATATATATATATATATATATATATACAAAGTTCTGTCCATCTCTTACCTGCGCTTGAGCCTGCTTTTGTACGCTCACAGATAAATTTAGCTGTTCTGGTGCAGTCATTGTCATTCCATTCTTCAGGACCACGCATTCCAATTTCTACACAGTCTTGGCCAGGAGTACTTTGGCCCATCCAGTTATTTGGCTGATTAAATCCCCATTTCAAATAAGTTGGCTGAAAAAGTACACATCATATATTTATTTCTGAAGCCCTTATTTGTGAAATGCAATTAGCAAATTAGCAATGCAACTCTGCTTAAGAATGAAATAGACTTGATCTTTTCCAACGCATGCCCCCCCTCCCCCCCAACCTCTAAGCTTGGAAACTCTGACATCTTCAAGATCTTGTGACAAGCATGAAAATGATTTTTTTAAATTACATTTTTCAAAGATTAAAAAAAAAAAAAAAAAAAATGATGATAAACTTTTTCTATTTATTCAAAAACAATCTGTATAAAAAAACCAATGAGGCAAATTTCATCATGACATCTTCCAAATAAGAAAAATAAAATTCAATAGTTGTGGCTTTCCCAATAACAGGTCGCAATCGTTATTTGAAAAAAAAAATTGTTATTATTCAATAAGAAAGAAAATTATCCTTAAGGTCATGCTTACCACAGTTTTTATTTTATATGACCAATTTTATTGCTAGCTGGTTTTTTTGTATACTTTCTAAGCCCTTCATTTTAATTATATTATTGCTTTTTAGACTTCTTATTCAGTAAAAATTGTTTTTATTTTTTACTTTGCTAGCTGTACGTTTGTATGCTTTCTTAGCACTTCTTTTTCATGGAAAAAACTTTTCATTTGTGAAAGGTCAACCATACTTTGAGAAGTCCAAAGAGGCACCATTAGAGAGGAGAGAAGAGAGCTAAGAGTGCACATTGAAAACAAGGGTATGATTTTTCACTCTTTAGCTTTATCTTTTGATGTGATCATTTTTTCTTTAGATGGGCAAAATATCAACAATCCCTCTACTGTTCATGTATCCAAATTCCACAAAATGTTGAAAATAACTAAGGGCCCATATAAATCCAGCAGTGTCCTTACACTTTGCTTCTCATCCAGCCAATAAAACTCTCCCTCTTTGTCACGATCGTGTAATCCAATCCAGTAGACACCTCCACCATTTGATGTCACTTGTCCTATAAAACAGATGAATTAAAACAAAATATAATTGTTCAAACTGAAATTGCAAAATGACCCTTTTCCTGCAAAACTTTGTGGAAATAACAGCAATGCGCCCAAAACAAACTGTTCACCTGTCACTTAATTGCATTTTATGATGTGGCTAGAGAGATAAAAAGTTTTGCAACGAATAACCCATGTTTACTTAATTTCCTTACCCCAGATGAATTGACTTGTGCTGTCATCACGTATAGTCACCAAATCCCCTCCAATCTGTTGGCAAGCAGCCCTGGCATCTGCCCACGTTTTCATGTCATCAAACAGTTGGATGCAAGTTCCTGTGCTTGGGTTTTCAACCCATCCAGAGGGACAAGAGGCTGGTGGGGATCAAAATAAAAAAGATCACACTATTGGCATTGCTTGGAATTCACAATTGAAACAGAAGTGAGCACATCTAAATCCCATCTCACATTACAGCACCAGTACACAGCTGTTTCCTTTCTCCTCATGAGTGATTTTTAGCTTGAAGCCCTGTTAAAAAACTGCTGCTGTCCAATTTCAGACTTCAGAGTAAGCTCTAACTGCTCTGACACAAGTCCTCTGACAATAACTCATGTGGTTTTTTTGACCTACCAAAATGCACTCCAGTTAAAGGTCACTCAGTAATTTTATTTCTTTTTTGGCACGTTCGTCAAGTCTTGATTTTTCCATAATTCATCATTTCATTAGCTATTCACAAATTTGACATATAGAAATAAAACTTGAATTTTTAATTACATGGTGTTATGTAAAGCTTAGAAGAGAAACATGACCAAGCATAAAGCTGTCACCCTTTAAAGAAAATGCCATCAAACAGTGCTTAACAACGATTTAGAGAAGAAATAAAAATATTTTATTCACGACAGCAAATGGCATAAAATATTAGGTACACAAGTCATGGTCAGATATTGCACTTTATACATCACAGTTTTATTAAATTGTAAATGAGTATCGAAATAAAGAAGATTACATCTTTAACACTGCCTGAAATCTTCAAATGCAACAAATGTGAGTACATTCAAATTTCTATCTTTCATTGCATCACACGAATGGGTGAAACCTTGACTCTTCTTTTTCTCCAGGTGCGTATGAACTTTTACCATTTAATCTTCACTTGCAGATGACTCTACGCTTATTTCTCCTTGGGGTAGGGGGGGTTGACTCTTGGTGGCAGGGTTGATAGCAAATCTACCTGGAAATCTGCAGGGACCCTTCTGTTGCAGGTTTGATCCAAGTGTTCAGCACCTTGGCCTGATGGATGGCATAAACGCCTGAGTTCACCTTTTTGTGGACTGGTTGCAAGCAAAAACCAATCCTTATTCACTTTCCCTCTAGGCACAAAATGATGACAGCCCCATCTAGTGTTTACAGTTGCAAAGCTTTCAGACAGGCCTTTTCAATGTTTCAAATGCTCAAAATACAACTTCCAATTCATTCATACATATATATATACAAAGTTCTGTCCTTATCTTACCTGCCCATGAGCCTGCTTTTGTACGCTCACAGATAAATTTAGCTGTTGTGGCGCAGTCATTGTCATTCCATTCTTCAGCACCAAGCATTCCAATTTCTACACAGCCTTGGCCAGGAGTACTTTGGCTCTTCCAGTTATTTGGCTGATTAGATCCCCATTTCAAGTAAGTTGGCTGTAGAAAGCGTCATAAAGAATTAGATTTTAAATCACACATTGTATATTGAATTCAGACAGGTCTTGTTTATTAAATGTAATTAATAAATAAGCAATGCCAATCTGCTTAAGAATGAAATGAACTTACCTTTTTCCAACCCCACTTCCCATTTTAAGATAGGAAACTCTGACATTCTTAAGTTCTTGTGACAAGCATGAAAATGAATTTTCAAAAATTAAATATTAAAATATTAATTAAAAGACTAAAAAAAATTGATGATAAACTTTTTCTGTGTATTCAAAAACGATTTGTATAAAAAAAACAATGAGGCAAATTTCATCATGACATCTTCCAAATAAGAAAAATAAAATTTGATTTTTGTGGCTCCCTCAATAACAAGTCACAATCATTATTTTTTTTTTTAAAAATTGCTATTATTCAATAAGAAAAAAAAAAATCCTTTGGACATGCTAACCACAATTTTTATTTTATATGACTATTTTTATT
The DNA here is from genome assembly GCA_019648995.1 of Plakobranchus ocellatus. Taxonomy (NCBI): domain Eukaryota; kingdom Metazoa; phylum Mollusca; class Gastropoda; family Plakobranchidae; genus Plakobranchus; species Plakobranchus ocellatus. The sequence goes on along the minus strand of BLXT01006747.1, from coordinate 47,277 downwards.
GCTATCTGTTTTTTGGTATACTTTCTAAGCCTTTCATTTTCATTCTACTGTTGCTTTTTTTTATTCAGTAAAAAATTGTTTTAACTTTTTACTTTGCTAGCTGTACTTTTGAATGCTTTCTAAGTACTTCATTTTCATGGAAAAAACTTTTCTTGTGTGAAAGGTCAACCATACTTTGAGAAGTCCAAAAAGGCACCAATAGAGAGGATAGAAGAGAGCCATTGAAAACAAGGGTACGATTTTTCACTCTTTAGCTTTATCTTTTGATACGAACATTTCTTTCTTAGATGGGCAAAATATCAAAAGTCCCTCTACTGTTCATATATCCAAATTCCACAAAGTGTTGAAAATAATTAAGGGCCCATACAGATTGTAAATAAATCCAGCAGTGTCCTTACACTTTGCTTCTCATCCAGCCAATAAAACTCTCCCTCTTTGTCACGATCGTGTAATCCAATCCAGTAGATACCTCCGCCATTTGATGTTACTTGTCCTATAAAACAGATGAATTAAAACAAAACATAAAAATTGTTCAAACTGAAATTGCAAAATTACCCTTTTCCTGCAAAATTGTATGGAAATAACAGCAATGTACCCTTCAAGTAAGGCGTCTCCTTCCCTCCGCTAGCCTGTGGGAGACCCTTGGGCAAGGTCGAATACCCACTTAGCCCCCCGATCAGGGACACGTGAACTCAGGGTAAGCAGCTGAGGGATGATGAAAGAGCAGCCAAAATAGTTTTGGAACTGGTCGACTCTTCACTGCGTCGAGCAAATTGCCGAGGCAACCCGCCCAGTAAGGGCACTGCTCTTGTAGAAGGATCGCAAGCCACTACAAGTATAATTGCAAAGCAAATCATGGTAGTCACAAAAAACAAATATAAAGCCAAAAATCCGTAAACGTCAAGCAACCTTTTTCGGCCATGTTATGCGAAGAGAAAAGTTGGAGAATCTTGTAACAACAGGAATGTTGGAAGGAAAACGCAGTAGGGGAAAACAACGAGAAAAGCTCATTGAAGGCCTGGCAGACTGGCTGAAGGCAGGGAAATCGTTGGAAGCAATAGAAGCGACAAAGGACAGGAAAAAGTGGAGGACCATGATCGCCAACGCTGTAAAGCAAGGCACCTGATGTGTGTACCCTTCAAACAAACTGTTTACCTGTCACTTAATTTCATTCTATGATGTGGCTAGAGAGACAAAAAGTTTTGCAAGGAATAACCCATGTTTACTCAATTTCCTTACCCCAGACAAACTGACTCGTTCTGTCATCGCGTATCGTCACCAAATCCCCTCCAATTTGTTGGCAAGCAGCCCTGGCATCAGCCCATGTTTTCATGTCATCAAACAGTTGGATGCAAGTTCCAGTGCTTGGATTTTCAACCCATCCAGAGGGACAAGAGCCTGGTGGGAATAAAAATAAAAAAGATCACATTGTTAGCAATTGGAAGAGAAGTGAGCACATCTAAATCCCATCTCACATTACAGCACAGTTAACAGGGGTTTCCTTCCTCCTTGTATGGGATTTACAGTTTGAAGCCCTGTGCAAATATTGCAGGTACCCAACTACAGATTTTAGGGCTGAAATATATTTTGCTCTGATACCAGTACTCTGACAATAGCTCATATAGTTTTTTGACCCAACAAAATGCACTCTTTTTAATGGCCACTAAGTAATTTTACTTCTTTTTTGGCACATGTGCCAAATCTTGATTCTTCTAAAACTCATCACTCAGTTTATTATTCACAAATTTGTCATTTGGAAAAAAGACATATATTTTTAAGCTCATGTTGTTTATATAAAGCTTAGGAAAAAAATATGACCAAGCATAATACAGTCACCCTTAAAACACATGCCATTAAAAAGTGCATAACAACCTTTTTGAGAACAAAAGAAAAGCATATTTGATTAACTTCAACAAATGGCATGCACAATAAGGTACACAATTCATAGGTAGATATCAGACTTTATATAGCAAAGTTTTATTAAATTGGATATGAGTATCAAAATAAAGAATATCACATCGTTATTACCACCTGAAATCTTCAAATGTAACAGATATGAGCACATTCAAATCCCTATCTTTCATAAAGTTCTGTCCTAATCTTACCTGCACTTGAGCCTGCTTTTGTACGCTCACAGATAAATTTAGCTGTTGTATCGCAGTCATTGTCGTTCCATTGTTCAGCAGGAAGCATTCCAATTTCTACACAGTCTTGGCCACCAGTGCTTTTGCTCTGCCAATTATTCGGTTGAATAAATCCCCATTTGAAGTAAGTTGGCTGAAAAACACATGATAGAGAATGAGATTAAATCACACATTGTATTTTGAATGCTGAAGGTCTTGTTTGTGAAATGCAATTGAAAAATTAACAATGCAACTCTGCTTAAGAATGAAATAAACTTGCCCCCCCCTCCCCCACACACTCTAGGCTTGGAAAAATCTTATCTTCTTTTGATAAGCCTGCAAATGATTTTTTAAATTATATTTTCAAAAATTAATTAAATAAAACAAATAGCAGATAAATTTTTCTGTACATCCACAAACGATCTGTATCAAAAACAATTAGGCAAATTTCATCATGACATTTCCAAATAAAATAAGATTTGATTTTTGTGATTCCTCCAATAACATGTCACAATTTGAAAAAAAAAAATGTTTCTACCTTTTGTGATGAACTTTTTTTTCTTAGATGGACAAAATATAAAAAGTCTCTCTACTGTTAATCTATCCAAATTCCACAAAATATGAAAATAACTTAGGGCCCATACAGATTGTAAATAAATCCAGCAGTGTCCTTACACTTTGCTTCTCATCCAGCCAATAAAACTCTCCCTCTTTGTCACGATCGTGTAATCCAATCCAATAGATGCCTCCACCATTTGATGTCACTTGTCCTTAAAACACAGATGAATAAAAACAAAACATAAAAATTTTCCAAATTGAAACTGCAAAAAGACCCTTTTACTGCAAAACATTGCGGTACCAATAGCAATGTGCCTCTAACAAAATGTTTACCTGTCACTTAATTTCATTTTATGATGTGGTTAGGCAGACAAAAAGTTTTGCAAGGAATAACCCACGTTTACTCAATTTCCTTACCCCATACGAACTGACTTGTGCTGTTATCACGTATTGTCACCAAATCCCCTCCAATCTGTTGGCAAGCAGCCCTGGCATCTGCCCAGGTTTTCAAATCATCAAACAGTTGAATGCAAGTTCCTGTGCTTGGATTTTCAACCCATCCAGAGGGACAAGAGGCTGGTGGCAATCAAAATAAAAAAGACCACACTATTGGCATTGCTTGAAATTTACAAATGGAACATAAGTGAGCACATCCAAATCCCATCTCCCATTACAGCACGAGTACACAGCTGTTTCCTTCCTCCTCGTGAGTGATTTTTAGTTTGAAGCCCTGCAAATATTGTGGAAATCCAGCTACAGATTTCAGAGCTGATATATATTGTGCTCTGAGACCAGTCCTCTGACAGTAATTCACATGGTTATTTGATTGACCACAATGCACTCCAGTAAATGACCACTAAGGAATTTAATTTATTTTGGCACTTTTGTCAAATCTTGATTTTTCTGTAAATCATCACTTTGTTAATTATTCACAAATTTGACATTTGGAAATAAAACTTAAATTTTCAATTTAATATTGTAATAAAAACTTGTAAAAGAAAAACATGACCGATCATAAACAGTCACTCTTAAAACAAATGCCATCAAACAGTGAATGACAATCTTTTATAGAACAAAAGAAAAGCATATTGGATTAACTGCAACAGATGGCAGAAAAATTTAAGTACACATTTCACGGTCAGATGAGACATTTTATACCACAGTTTGATTAAACTGGTTTAGTGCATCCCAATAAAGAAGAACACATGGTTAACATTGCTTGAAATTGACAACTGGAACAGATGTGAACACATTCAAATCCCTATCCTGCATTGCAGCAGAGTTATACAGGAGGCCTTGAATTCTCTCTTTCTCCAAGCTAATATCATTTTTCACCTTTTAACCTTCACTTGCAGATGACTTTAGCCTCATTTTTTCCTTCTTCATTAGGGGAGGAGGGGGGATGGCATTGGTGGTACTATCGATAGTCAATCTGCTTTGAGATCTGCAGGGATCCTTCTGTTGTGGGTTTGAACCCAGCAGCCAGGGCCCTGGCCTGACTGAGGGCATGAAAGCCTGAGATCATCTTGTTATGAACTGGCTATATACAAAAACCAGTCCTTCTTCATTTTTTTTTAGGCTCAAACCTAAGATAGCCCTATCTAGTGTTTACAAAGGCCTTTTCAATGTTTAAAGTGTTTGTAATTACAATTTCCAATATGTTCAGTCTGGCTGTAAGACACACACATATATAAACATTTATTAATATACGAAGTACTGTTCATATCTTACCTGCAGTTGAGATTGTTTTTGTACGCTCACAAATAAATTTAGCTTTTGTATTGCAGTCATTGTCATTCCATTCTTCATCACCGAGATTTCCAATTTCTACACAGTCTTGGCCACCAGTCTGTTTGCTCTTCCAATTATTTGGCTGACTAGATCCCCATTTCAAGTAAGTTGGCTGAGGAAAGCATGATAAGGAATACGATTACATCATACATTGTACATTGAATCTTGAAGGTCTTGTTAGTGAAATGCAATCATCAAATTTGCAATGGGAATATAAACACAAAATATTTGTAACTGTAATGCTTCTTCCCCACCCTCAAAGCTTAAAACTCTGACTTTCTTCAGTTCTTGCGAAAATCATGAAAATCATTTTAAAAACACATTTTAAAACCAAAAATAAATATTTGATATATCCAAAACAGACTTTTAGTTAAAACAATAAAGAAAATTTCATAATGACATCTTCAATAACGGAAAATAATTAACATTTTTGTGGCACCGTATCCCCAAGTCATAATCTTTGCTTAAAAAACAAAACAATGTAAAAAAAAATGTATTACAACATGCTTACCATAGCATTTTTTTATTATAATTTTTTTCTTTCTTTTTTTTTTTTTTTTTTTTCATCGCAAACTGTATTCTAGTATGCCTTCTACAGACTTCGTTTTCAAGCTACTCTTTATACTTCCTAATCATAATCTTTTTGAAATCAATAAAATAAATATTTTTAAACCATGCTTACGATTGCATTTATTTATACTGACTTTTTTTTTTGCTAGCTTGATTCTTGTATGCTTTGCAAGGACTTTATCTCTTCTTAAATATTATTGTTGAAAATTCTTTGCAGAAGAACAAAAAGTCATTTGTGAAAGTCCATTTATATATTTTGAGGGATCCCACTAGGCAGCATTAAGATAGAAGAGAGCTGTGAGTATAGTTCACTGAAAACAGAGAACTATTTTTCACTCATTGGCTTTATCTTTTGATATGAAAATCTCCTCTCATATGGACAAAAATATCATGAGAACCCTTTGTATTTTTATATTTTGATTCCACACAATGTGAAAGTAACTAAGGACATATATAGAGTATAAACAAATACAGCTGTATACTTACAAACTGTTTTTCATCCAGCCAATAAAAGTCTCCCTCTTTGTCACGATCATGTAATCCAATCCAGTAGACGCCTCCACCATTTGACGTCACTTGTGCTGCAAACCGATGAATCAAAACAAAGCATGAAAAATTGTTTGCATTGAAACCAACAAAGTGATTTTTTTCCTACAAGACTTTCTTCTGTTTATACACACAGCTAACTCAAGCTGTGGCATCAACAGCAAGATACCCTTAACAAAGTGTTTACCCGTCACTTAATTTCTTTTTATGATGCTGCTTGAGAGACAAAAAGTTTTGCAGGGAATAACCCATGTTTACTCAATTTCCTTACCCCAGACAAACTGACTCGTGCTGTCATCACGTATTGTCACCAAATCCCCTCCAATCTGTTGGCAAGCAGCCCTGGCATCTGCCCAAGTTTTCTTGTCATCAAACAGTTGAATGCAAGTTCCAGTGCTTGGATTTTCAACCCATCCAGAGGGACAAGAGCCTGGTGGGGACGAGGTTAAAGTTTGAAAAACTTACCAAATTGAAATTGGTTGAGAATTACCAAGAAAAAAGATGCATCTCTTCAAACCCACTCTCTAGGACAATGACTGAGCGATACCCCTCAGCCATTTTTTAAATTGCGCTAGTTTAACTTTGCTTTCCTCTGGTCTTCATTTTAATCAAGCCTTACGAGACTTGGCTACCCAATAAGTGCAGGATCGCCACAGGGGATAACATAAAATTTGTTGACAAAGACAACACTTGGAATGGAACAGCTGACCTCTTCAATATTGCCCCATGCACACTATCTATTGTGCTACCTCTCTTCCCATTCAAGCTTTAAGTACTAATCAAAGGAGTCAATCTTTACTTCTTTTTTGTGGAATCAAATGATTAGCACCATGAATTAGTTTCGGCATCTTTGAAATATAAACAACTTGCATACTCGAATAGTGTATTTCTCATAGCAAGATCATCCAAATTTTCCATCCAATCCCATCAGTATTCAGATTATAGACAGCAAAATCAATCAACCAACCATTTCTTACCTGCAATTGAGCCTGTCTTTGGGCGCTCACAGATAAATTTAGCTGTTGTGGAGCAATCATTGTCATTCCATTCTTCATCACCAACATCGG
>BLXT01006745.1:0-13443 GCA_019648995.1 Plakobranchus ocellatus | reverse complement strand
AACACTTGAATAATGATATAAAACTTGGTATGTTCTTTTCATGGATTGCGAATTTTACAACATTTAAGTAATGAAGGAAGCCATAAATGCAAGAATTACGCATTGCAAATCCTGTGCCTTTATCATGATGAAGGATTTTATATCGCTTTCCTCTCTTTGACGGTCTTTGCCGATTTTGCATATGTAAATTTCAAATTAAGTTAAAACACTTGAATAGATGCGAGAAACGATGTAATTCGTTGGTCATGAAAAGCAGTAAAAGAATAGAATAAGTCAATGATATTTCAGGCATGTGTTTGCTAAGATTGTTCCTAAAGTGCGTACGGGGAAAAAAAGCGAAAGGTGATTAAAAAAAAAATTTAAACAAACCTAGCGCGATAAAGCGACGTCTTTTCATCCTTACTTCTTGCATTTTTCCCTTTTGTCAATTTTTATTTTATTGGAAAAATTTTCGCTTTCGATATATTTAACCGACTTTCGACATGTCCAAAGCTCATCCTTTTCAAATAGGATAAAAAAAGTGCTAAATTTTCCCACATAAAAGACTGTGTTACTTCACAAGTACGCACCTTCAACTCTAAAACTGAGCATTAGATGACCGAATTTTACAACATCGACAGCCAGTGAGCTAGAGAGAGAGAGAGAGAGAGAAAGAGAGAGAAAGAGAGAGAAAGAGAAAGAGAGAGAGAGAGAGACAGAGACAGAGAAAGAGACAGAGAGGAAGAGAAAGAGAGAGAGAGAGAAATAGGCGAGAGAAATAGAAAGAGAGAGAGAGAGAGAGAGAGAGAGAGAGAGAGAAAGAGAGAGAGAAAGAGAGAGAGAGAGAAATAGGCGAGAGAAATAGAAAAAAAAGAGAGAGAGAGAGAGAGAGAGAGAGAGAGAGATTATGAACATTATCAATATATCTCTTATAATCTCTTTGAAGGATATTAAAATGAACATTTTCCACTCTCTCCTCCATTTCTCTTCTTCCCATTCTCTCATTCCGATCCTTCCGCTTTCCTGTCTTAACCCTGAAATCTGCACGGACCTTTCTGTCACAAGTTCGAGCCCGACCACCAACGACTTGGAATGACTAAGGGATTGAAAGCCTGAGATCATCTTGTTTTGGACTTGTTGTACACACACACACAAGTGTGTCTACCACTTATTTCTCCCCTTATTCACACTAACTGCCTCTGTCTTCTCTCCCCCTTTCCTTTCGCGCCCTCCATTCTCCACCTTTCTCTCCCCTTCTCCTCTACAGCCACTGGTGGGATAGCAGCTTCCTAAAATCATTTTGAAATTAAAATGAAAATTCTCTCGAATTTGAGTGTACTCCAATACTCAGCCCGAAGAAGGGAGGGGGTGAAAAGTCTGAGATGCCAATGCAGTGAACAGGGTATTGGGTAAAACAAAAACTACTCAGTACCTGCCATTCTCCCTTTCTCGACCTTCTTCTTTCTCTGTTGCTCCTATCGCTCTCTTCCTCCCTCTTACCGTCTCTCTGCGGGGTGTTGGCGTTTGTGGCGTGGCCGCTAATCAACATAGCTTACTGTAAAAGGTGCTAGACTGATTGTTTTTTCCTGTTCATCAGCTCTAAGTCTGAATCTGTCCCTCCTCATTAACCTTTGTCTCCTCTCTCTCTCCCCCCCCCCCCTTTTTTTTCCCCACCGATCCAGTTTGAGGGATGTTATAATGGTGGGATCCCAGAGAGAGAGAGGGAGACACATTAGGTGGATGTGTGGGGGAGGGGCGTGAAAAAAGCGGTGATGTAGATTTAGAGCCGATAAACAGGATTGCTATTGCTAAAGTATCTCCTCCATTGTATGGAATGCTCTGCCTTCCACTCTGTGAAATTTTGCCTCGTTCGCTTCATATATGCACCAATTAAATCTTAATTACCTTCCACCCATTGTCACCTGTTCATATCGAAGTGTTTATATATGATTTTCTTTAATCAGTCATGCACTTGTTGTGAAGTATCATAAAATGTAACTTTTGTTTTCAATATAATTTAATTTTGAATAATGGCTCGCCCCTTTTTAATTTTTTTTCTTTCTCCCGCCTCTCTTTCAAATTATGAGAGATGAATAAAAAAACAGACAAGGACAAAGATAGAGAGAAAATAAGGGCGTATAGATAAAGAGCAGGAAAGTGGAAAATATATAGAGACAGAAAGAGGGAGGGAAATAAAGAAGATAGATCGATACATGTATAGAGAGGGGAGGAAGGATTAGGAAGAAACTGGAAGAGCATGGGTGGGGTATGTAATTTAGTCCCTTTAATTCTCCTTCGGAAAGAGAGGAAGGAAAAGAGATAGAGAGAGATTGAAAGAAGTAAAGAGGTAGTAAATGGATAGTAAAATAGGGTGTCTAAAGAAACATGGAAAGCGTAGGAGAAGCAGGGAAAGGAATGGGTGGATATGTATATCTGTTTCTTTTTTTTTCTTTCTGTCTGTCTATTTCTCTCTGTTGTTTAATGTTGAAATAGCGCAATTAAATTTTATTTCTAAAATACTAAAAAACCTTAGTTTTCCTTGTGTTTGCACCTGTAAGTGGAATCGAAACCTTATCTCTGCTACTCCCTTTTTCTCTATAGTTTCTTAACGGCTTCTTCATTAGTAGCAAGGGCAGTTCTATGACATTGTTTATCACGTCACCATTTTTTTGACTTGTTTCCTTGCTGTTCTCATGGTCGTTTTCAATATCTTTTAACCTAAAGAAGCCTTAAGGCAAGATTCTTTTTTAAACAAATACACTATTTAATTCGACTTTGTTGAAACATGTTTACATTTGGTGCTTGTGTTACTCTACGGCGATATATAAATGTCTCTGTCTCTACACCTGCCTTGTGACATAACTATTCAAACCATGTGCAGGAAATCTGCCTCAAGATGGAATTGAAGACTAGCATGCAGTACATTCCACAAAATCTATTGAAACGTCAGCGCGACCTCTTGGAAATGAAAAGTGTGAGACACTTGCTGGGAAAGATACGGAAAGCACATGGGAATATGTAATTGTGATGATGCCTGCGACAGTCCTGGCTACATAACAGACACAACCAGTGCAGAATGCAATATACTGTCAGACAAGAGCATCGGTATGGTGCTCGAACCCACAACTTTCACGGCAAATGAGCCAAAGCGCAGTAATAAAAAAATTAACATAGTTTACAAGATTAATGAGGTCTCATATCTTTTGCAATTTGTATTAGATCTGCAAATGAAAAAAAAAACCCAACGATTGCACCACATCTTGCATGAAACATTCATCATTTGAATTTTCTCTGACATACATTTCTTTTGTGTAGATTAATTTAAAGTATTGTTTAAAGTACGAGTTGATAGAATGTAAATGAACTGTCCTTATTTAGTCAAAATCCAAAACTAAGACTTTGAGAGAAATTTTTAGGCACTTTGATGATTTTCCCCTCAAATCTCCCTCTCTCTCTCTCTTTCTCTTTGTATGTCTCTCTCTAACTATCCACCTGCTTTCTATCCCCCCCTTCCCTTTATTGACAAAACCATAGATCTAGCGACCTTCGCATTATTGAGGGAAATATGCCTCGGTGAAAACGGCTCAGAGGCTGATTTTTTTGCATAATCGTCAAATTATTGAGTAAAAAATACATTTCAAAATTCATTCAAAATTTATCGACCAATTTGAATAATTAAAAAAAAAATAGCATTCATGATTCAAAAAGCTGTATAATTTGCAATGAAAATAAAGCCAGTTATAGCTATTGAAAAAATTAGTCTGTCATACCCATTATCACACAGTTTGAGGTGTTCGTGACTTAAAAGGTTCAGAATTGGTTTAAAAACGGGGTATGCATAGTGATGTGGTTAAACAATAAAACTTTATATTGGACTAACAGTATTTTAATACAAGGTTTTTGAATTAACATGTTATGCAAAAAGGGTTACTATCTTAAAACAGTATGGAAACATCAGGAATATTATCGAGGTTTCTGTCTGATGAGTTTGCATTCTGGATTTTCAAAATAATGTCGAGCCGTGTAAAAGTTGCAATATACGATAAAAAAAAAAAACCAGGTTCTCTTTCTGTGAAGGTGATTGGCTGTAATTGTTTCTTTATATCAATGTCAATAAACACTTGAAGCAAAACAACCATTCTCAGGCATGAATGATATCACAATATGTTGGACTAAAAATGCACCAAGAATGGCTTAAGAGCAGATATGGAGATAGTAAAAATACAGAGGCAATGACAGAAGACAGAGGATGTTTGAATGTGGTGAAGAGATTTGCTTATCAAGGGAAATTAAGAGGTGGATTGATTAGGAATGAAATCAAAAGACTGCTAGACAGAAATATCAAGAAGCTTTAAGAAACAAGACACATTTTAAACTAATCAACTCAAATGCCAAGTAAAAGGTAGGAAGATTTAAGATCCAACTCAAAACTTCGTAAAGACTTGCCTCAGAAAAATATCATGAGCCAACTCATTTGCTGATCAAAATAATTCTTCAGTTCACCAAGATTGAAGGACAGAGGACAAATAAATGGAAATGCTAACGATTGATAGTTTTAAGAAATTAATTAATGTGGCATCACAAGACCTGCTCTGCATCGAAACCCATAGAGATCGGAGAAGCATGAGAAAACCACACCACTTTGAAAGAGGATTGTGGAAGACAACATGAAGGTAAGAGATAGACTGTGAAAGGAAATACCTACTAAAGCTGAGATAAAGAAACAAAATGGAGTCTGTCATTCGCGGGTTTTACCCTGACAGGAAGTCAAGATGTATTGATGATGACAGTAAAGCCAAATTCAGAATATGTGTTTTCTGGTTCCCTGTTTGTTTGGGTTTTTTTTTTGCTTGTTTATTTTACTAAATCCACAGACGAGGGTTCTTTCAAGCAGCTCATTTTGCGAGAGGGACTGACCTCTCAGAGCAGTCTTTGTCAGTTACGTTTTACTATTTATTCCTAGGGCTACAGATCTCAGCACGGTAGATAGGATTGTTGCACACAGCGTCCATCCTCTTTATTGATAATTTAGTTCAAAACTTGCAAATGTCTACAAGGCTCACAGGCGTTATATCATTGTAGTTTTGAATGATAACGACATTATACAGATTTGAGCGAGGAGGCAATGGATGGCATGCTTTTGTCGCACCGTTATATCCCGACCATGTTAGATTGGAAACATTTACACACAATCTCAACAAATCACAAAATGATGAATGAAAAAAAACATGTGAAAACTGGTTGTAGAATCAATGGCACCTGAGAAAGCAGTAGCTAAGTTAAGATCAAGTGGAGGATAGATAAGAACCAAGCAGTGTGAAGTTGAAAATAAATTGACAATGAAGTATGAAGAAAAAAAATCGGAGAGAGAGATACAGACAGGGTGCAAAATGTAAATATGTTTTGAGAGAGAAATAAACAAACATCTCAAATAGATGTAAGGGGGAGAAAAGGATGTTGAGATAGAGAGTGGGGACAGTCCGTAAGGACTTGAAAGAGAAATAAACAGGCAAATGTCCAAAGTACATGTATGAGGGAGAAAAGGATGCTAAGATTGAGGGAAGAGCCAATAAGGAAGAGAAAAGAAAAATGAACAGCCACATTTCTGAATAAGGCTTCCCTTGAACTCCACAAATTTTAATTATTGTGAAAATTCAGGAAATTTGTTTCAAATATACCGCATTCAGTTCGAGAACTTTGATAATTGCCTATATTCTTCATTCAGAAACATACTACAACTGCTGCAGGAACTACACTGAGACCCATGTCACCCGCGTCTTCTTCCGAAAACTAATATGGTATGCGTAATCAATGCATTAAATTGTAAACCGTGAAAGAAATAATATGCTGATTATCTGCGTACTTAATTTAAGGGAAGATTTATTCATATCACCTTGTTCAGAAAGGAATACAAATGACAATGATGGTGCTCAGTGCGCTGACAGTCTGCCGCAAAAAAAAAAACACTTGACTGACGACTTGTAGACAAATTGCAGAGGCTGAAGGACAAAGCAATAGAAGATACCCTGTTGCTATTGCTGCTGCTATTACTAAGAATAATAAAAGTAATTTTACTTTGAGAACAACTACAAACTAAGGTGGTTAAGATGATAAATTAGAGACCAAAAACTTACTAAGACAAGCAGTCAGAAATGTAGTTACTAAGTCCTGTCATGAGTAAGCCATTGATGGCGTGAGTGGTGGTACTAGTGATCTTATTATAACTCCCAGCTTAAAGGTTCAAAATGATTTGTATCAACAATCCTGAAAAAAATCTTTAGTTTTTGATTGCGTCTTTGCTAGGATCAACTAGTGACAACCATGCAATCTGATTTGTACTTAAAATAACACTTTGATGTTCAAAGATTCAGCTTGATAGGCTGTTTGCTTCACATAACTTGCTCACGTTTTCATGACCTCAGGATTTTAACCCCTTACCCCTTGGGTGTTGCCAACATATAACAATGTCTCTGCAGATTCCAAACCAAGATCACTAACCTCGAGGCACGCATGTTCTTGAGCCATGCCATAGACCCTATCACTAAATATTACAAAGTGATAGTACTAGCAATATATGTGAGTTTGGTTACACTATGAAAAAATAAACTATTTGTATTCGATGAAATTGAATAAGATTTGTATTTTTAAATGACACACAATGTTCAATTCTGAGATAACCTAAAGTTATTTTTCCTCGTCGCGCTCTCAGAGGCATTCGGAAATATGTGGAATTAAGGAGAGAGTTGTGCACACATCAATAGATTCTGGCATCAGCTCTACAGCCCATCTCGTTGTTTGTGATTGTATTTTACGGCATGTTATCACATTACAGATCTGTTGCATTGAAATGTTATGAGAGTGACCACCTCAACGTGTGCCAGTCAATTTCCTTCCATAAATACACAGAAGCATCCATTCAAAGTTACCCGAATCAAAGCCAAATCTCACTGCTATTTACTTTACAGATCTCAATCTTTTGGTCCCCGTTGGGCTTGGCGCTGATATCAGAGCAAACCTGTGATGTAGCGCCCAAGCTGATCTCAGGCTGTGTTCGCTCTCAACTGCGCCACACTAATGCCATGGGTTTTCAAAGAGACTGCACTTTTCTAAGATCAAGTTGGTGGTATTCGAACCCAGATCGAATATTCAGAAAAAAAATATTATGAAAACCCGATTTTAAAGATGAGGCTAAAGAGGGATTGTAATTTGTCTCAGGTATTCTAAAGATACCAAGTTGTTTCAAGCAACTTATTTTACAAGACAGCTTGATCTCTGGAGAAAGTTGTACAGTAATGTTTTTTCTTTGGCAGACTTAAAATGTTTAGTTTGGTTGTTGCCAACTAACCAGTTCGTGTCACAGATGGTTTAATTGATTAGGTGTTGATATAATTATTGATTCCAACATTCAATAATTGTAATATTATATAAGATTGTTTTCCTATTTTTGTCCCCACAGGCCACTATATTTATTTTCAAATAATGAATTGGATCAAAAGTTAAAAACTCGTTTAATATCCGAATAAACATAATAGAGCTAAAAATAATACTAGACGTCATCCCAGATTTGTAATTCTGTCAACATTTTTTAGGCTGGTAAACATATTTACATTTTGATATCGTTAAACAGTAAGACCGTATATTGGAACTATTTTAATAGAAGGGTTTTGAATTAACATATGCCAAGAGGATTGCTCTCTGGAAAGAGAATGGAAATATCCAGGGCATTGTTACAGTTTCTGATGATCTTGCATTCTGGATTTTTAAACTTAACATACTGTTGAGCTGTGTAAAGTTGCTATAAGCATAAACAGCAGGCCTTTTTCCTATAAAGGTGATTTGCTGTAATTCTCTTTTTTTATATCAATGTCAACAAATAATTGTTCATAACAAAACAACCATTCTCAGGCACGTGCGGTATCAAAATATGTTAGACTGAAGATGCTCCTAAGAATGGCTTAATAACAAATATGGTGACAGCAAAACAGAGGCAATGATAGTAGACATTGAATATTTGGATGTGGTGAAGAGATTTGCTTATCTGAGGAAATTGAGAGGTGGATTGAATAGGAATGAAATCAAAAGACTGTAAGACAGAAATATCAAGAAGCTTTAATAAACAAGATACATTTTAAACTAATCAACTCAAATACCAAGTAAAAGGTAGGAAGATTTGAGATCCAACTCAAAGCTTCTCAAAGACTTGCCTCAGAAAAACGTCAAGAGATCACAGGCCACATACTCTTCAAAATAATCCTTTAGTTTATCAAGACCAAAGGACAGAGACCAATAAATGGAAATGCTAACAATGAATAGTTCTTTGAAAAAATCAATCAAAGCGACATTACAAGACCTGCTCTGCAACAAAAACCCTAAAGATCGGAGAAGCATGAGAAAACCACACCACTTTGAAAGAGGATTGTGGAAGACAACATGAAGGTAAGAGACGGACTGTGGAAGGAAAGACCTACTAAAGCTGAGATAAAGATACAAAATGGGAGTCTATCATTCGCGGGTTTTTACCCTGACAGGAAGTCAAGATGTATTGATGACGTTAGTATCTGTACTTCATCACCTCCTGTTTGTTTTTTTGTTTATTTCATTGTTGTTTTTACTAACTCCAATGCTCAGATTTTACATCAGAAGAAGCTACTCATAGTGAGTATCTTTGATCATAATCAATTGAAAAAACTTATTGTGTGTCATACTGAAAGAAGTAAAATGAGGTGCAATGATACACCACAGACATCAAGCCCATTGAAAAGAGCAAGAGCAGAGATAGAATCAGGCATGCGATATATGTATTTGAGAAAACTTTATTCTTACAATATCCTGCCTGTGCCATTCATGCAGATATTGCAGATAAAGGGCCACTCTGTCTACCGCTGTGCGATTAGCGCAGAATGAAATCAGGGCGAGTTTGTCAAGCACTGCTTTACCAACGCTCCTGGTAGAAAATTGGAAATTGCAGACAATTTGCCCTCAAGCAACTCTCTAAATGATGAAAATCAAATAGTATAGTCTCAGACATTTCCACAGAAACAATCTTCTTCTCAATATTGAAAATTCGAAAAACCAGACATTGAAAGATGAAGAGAGAGGAAGGAGAGAGATAGAGACAGAGAGCGAAATATAAACATACTTTCAGAGAGAATTGAAATGGCAAAAGTCAGAAGTATATTAATAGAAGAAAAGGATTCTAAGCCAGAGAGGGGAGAAAATCAGTAAGAAGAAGGACAGGGAAAATGAACAGCCACGACATTTCTGGATACGGCTTCCCTTGAACTCCACAAATTGAAGTGTTGTGAAAATTCAGGTAATTTATTTCAAATATACCGCATTCAGTTTTCGAGAACTTTGAAAATTTCCTAAATTCTTCATTCAGAAACGTACTACAACTGGTGCAGTAACTACACGGAGACACATGTCACCCGCGTCTTCTCTTGAAAACTATGGTGGTATGCGTAATCAATGCATTAAATTTGGTAGACCATATATTAAATAATAATATGCTGATTATTGGCGTACTTAACTTAACAGAATGATTATTCATATCACCTTGTCTGGAAGAAATGCAAAATATCTAAATATGTGAGATTGTGCTCAGTGCGCCGACAATCTGCAGTGAAAAATATTCTTGACTGAAGACTTTTGTATACAGACAAACTGCAGAGGCTAAGCGACAAAATGACAGAAGATATGCACTGGTGCACGGCTTCCCTCTGACAGCTCCAGTGGTGATGGATATACCGTGAGTAGCACCAACACACATAACATGTAATCAAAACATAGAGAGTGTTAAAAACGATAAAGATATACTTTGCTTTAATGAGATGGGACAAACAGAAGAAAAGGAAAATATAAATATATATAAATCACCAAATCAGAATGAATTCAACTAATAAAAAGACAAACAAACAAGAAAAAGGGAACCCAAACGCAACCAATTCTAAACTCAAGGCGAAGGAAGGCAAAAAAAAAGGTAGTAAAAGGAACAAAGAAGAAAATATTTGAGTGCGGAATGACAAAGCCTTTTTTAAACAAGCACAAAAACAAGATAGCTCTCAGAAATGGGGAATAAATGAATGATGAATATCAAAAAGAAAAGAAATAAATAAACAGAAAGAGAAAAGAGCCGTTGCCCAAGATGTGCTGGCAAAAACCATAACTGAATAATATTAAACCATTCAAATCATGGTTTGATCAATAGAAAGCTTTTATATGTTCAGATTAGAGGAGAATATGATCATATTATCATGGGATTTTGGTCATCAGAATAAACTACAAATAATAACAAAATATCTGAAACAAATAAAAACAATGAAAGAAAAGTACCACTGGTTGAGGACTAGCTTTGCCCCTCCTTCTCTTCTTCCCTCAAACCAGGTGGTGGCGGGTATGAACTGGCGACAGGAGGCCCCTGCAGATTTCAGGGCCAATGTTAAGCCTCCAGCTGAATACAAAACACACAGTAAAGAAAATGACGGGTGTATCAAAATGCTGTCGTGGAGTCCTTGTGTGGAGGCATTTACAGCAGAGATACCAAGAAAGGGCAGTGCAAATATCTTTAAAAATATGTTACTGTAGAGATGAGAACACAATATGAATAATTCAATAGTACAATACAGTAAGCATGATGAATGGGGAGCAAGTTGATGATGAAGATCTCGCTTAAAGACAAAAAACTAGAAGACCATTCTAAAAAGTTGTTGTCTCACGACTTCAATGATCTCAAGCTTTTGCTTTCAATTCGGCTGTGGCTCTAAGTGCTCTTTCCATTATACAGTAATTATAGTTTGTTTAGCGCCACTCTGACACCTTGGCATTGTTTACTATCTCTCTGTCAGGCTAACAGTTCTGGATTTGGTTACAAGGCTTGTTTCTCCACAAAGGTTGATAGGTTGGTTGGTGGGGAAAATGTTTGGTTGCATAGGATTTTTTTTTTTCTTATTGAGTAGTCGGTTCTTCCCCGTGTTGATTTTATGAATTTTTTTTTGTTATTAGCTAATTTTTTAAAATCCATCATGCTTTTTATCTGATTGATTCATTCATTAATGGGTTGATGAATGACTTTATTGGTTTTATGATTATCTACTAACGCATTTGGAAGTGAAAGACTGTTCATTGTCTTGCTTGCCTCATTGGTAGGTTGGCATATTGAGTTTTGGCTGGTAGGTTGCATGGAAATTTTGTTACTTGATGAATTATTGGTTGGCTGGTTGGTTGCTTTTATTTCGCAACAATGTGCTACATATTTGATGAGACACCACCCTCACTGAAAAATTACACGCATGAAACCTCAGTTGCCAAGCTCGAGAAATTACAACCTGGGAATTCTTTTGCTAATGCTATAGGATGGCATGTTTTGATGTTAGCGGGTGTTTAGGATGGTCAAGATTCACGCTCAAACTTGATTTACCAGCAGCTAGCGTATTTTCCCTGCCGACAACATGATGATCCCGGGCTTCAAGGCCCTTGTCAAGTCTGCAGGTTTGTGTCAGACTGGAACAACCAACAGAAAGGTCTCTGTAGATTTCAAGGCAAGCTCATTAGCCATTGAACCACCCACAACCCAGATTGTTCGGAATCAGAACTGAATCAAAATGACTTGAAAAAACCAATTTGGTGCAGAACTGCGACTCTGAGACTCCGTATAAGCCCAAAACTCTGTTGCTACTAACAAGCATGATAATTGACTCAACAGCTTGATCTCATGCAACCAAGAAAACCGATATAGATATGTATGCTTTGCAATATAGAACAAAGGCAAGCGGTAAACTTATAATTTCAATTATTTTGCTTAAGGACTGCAACAGATGAACCTAGTGTCTGCTGTTCATTACATGTTGTATAGTTCGACTTTGTTTGTTTCTCTTTCGATCGATGCTGTCTTGGCCGAAGTCTGTGTTTTGTTGCTACTTTCTTGGATGTTTTCCTGGTCAATCCTATTGTTGTTGTTACTTCTCTGTTGTTCTTGTTGTTGCTGTTGTTGTTGTTATTATTGTTGCTGTAGTATGAAATGTCACTTTCTTTCTACGTCATTATGCTACATTTCTCCTAGTGCTAGTCTTCATACCTTTTAAGACAATATGATAGTTCATGTACTGCAAAACAATGAAGCTTTCAAGTAATTATTGAAGCGCAAATGACCAGAAAGTAACCAAATTGAGCACTGCAGGTAAACACTACACGCATTTAACTCGTATAAAAAGTAAGAAAATATGAATTACTTTAAAACATGGCATCTTTGAACAGGCCTAAGTTATCACTGCAATTTTAATGAAGTATAAAATTCACATAAAGTCGATCACTTATCCTTCCCTTCATTTCTCTATCTGGACTCAGACAAGTTGTCAGCTCATCAGATGAAGGTAGCACACTCTAGCTGTTCTGCAATATCTCTGTACTTCAAATGAGAACCAGGATGCAAGACCACATGGCTTTGACCATCTGTCTCTCTCTCTCTCTCACGCTTTCCCACACAGCTGCTGAAAAAAAGTTTGGATCGCTGTTGGCGCCATTACTTCAATTATCTTTTTTAAAGTTGTCGTTGGCTCTGAAGAAGGTAAAGTAATCAATAAGAATAATGTGGAAACAAGTTAACAAATGCAAAATTGGCTCAGAGCTAAAAAAGTATGATAATTTATAATGGTGATGATGATGATGATGAAGATGTTGATGGTGATGATGATCATCATGATGATGATGAAGACGTTGATGATGATGATGATGATGATGATGATGATGATGATGATGATGAAGATGTTGATGATAATGATGATGATGATGATGATGATGATGATGATGTGGAGGAGGAGTAGAAGGAGGAGGTTGTGATGACAAACTATGACGATAGTGAATCAATAGAGTCAATATTTATGCAAGTTCTAAGGCACAGTCTATGACATCCTCTCACTCTGGACATTGAGCAATTTCAAGTACATAGAGTTCTGTTACCTCCTGAGTTTAAGGGCAAGGCTGGTGCCACCTGCACAATCTGCCTCATCATTCTTGAGATTGTAGAGCAGTTAGAAATTTCAGGCGCAGGATTCTACGATCTTGGTTTCAAACCATGGCTCTGCTCCATCCCAATTGTTGTTGCTGGTCGAGAAAAAAATCCTTTATCATTGATAGAGCTCAGTCTGTACACAGTTTTTATATGATTAGTGTCTGGTACATCTGGTTGGGCAGTTGACTATCAAGCAAGAAGTCAGACATTCGAATCTCAGTTGGGGCCAACAAAATTTTTTTGTTGCTGCCCGGTCAGTTTAAGAAAATCTTAAAAAAAAAAACTCATTCCCATTATATAAGAAAAACTTTGATTTTCAAGAGATTCAAGGAGGTTTGTGGAGGAAAGGGGCAATGGAGCAGAAAGGAAGGGAAGTGACGAGGTACGTATAGGTTTTGAGAGGAGGGGAGGTGAAAGAAGATGTGAGACATGGGGAGGTGTCATGAGGAAAGGACAGA
>BLXT01006709.1:369298-384815 GCA_019648995.1 Plakobranchus ocellatus | reverse complement strand
ATACATCAACCAACGGTATGGCTTCATCACATGAAGTGCCCTAAATAAACATTCCAAGATAAAATAAGTGTCTGGTTGATAGCTGTTGCGGTCTACTTTGAAAATCCCACAAAATATTGAAATAGAAAATACCACTCAGCTTATGTAGACTAAACAGAACGAAACAAATTGAAACATCACACAAACTGGTGTATCTGTAGATCATATGCCTCTTTCTGCGAGTAAGTGACATGCCTATTCTTTGAATTTGAATTCCTCCAAATGGCATATCTATAAGTAGGCCTGTATGTGATAATTTATTTCATGCTCGATACAATTATACCTATATTTATTTCGCTTATAACATTTTTAATTTTAGAGCAGGAGATATTCCTCTTTGAGAGTATATAGAACATGTCACCAGGCATGTCGTGGTGGTCTGAACTCAAAACCTGTACATTTTTAGATACAAACCTTAGTGAGATAGGCGACGAGGTACAAAAACAATCGTATGAACTCGATAGGTTTTTGGCACTCTGTCCAACAGATTTTTTATTGAAAAAATAGTCCCCAATTGCTCTTAGTAAAATCTTACCCATTTTTTTTTCTTTTTTATCACATAAAATGATACATTGTTTCTTTTTCTTTCTCCTGGGTGAAAAAAGTTTTATAAACATTGAAAACAATTTTACCGATGCATTTTACTGTCTTCCTATGACTCCAGTGCTTGTCATTTCCAAAAAGGGTAAGGAAATGGGTGAATTGATTTTCACTTCAGCCACAAATTGCCGATTCTGCACGTGTAAAAATCAAATCAAATAAAAACATTCAAATGTACAGAGACAAACAATCTGATGCTTTGGTTATGAAGTAGATAACATCCCAGAATGGTGTTATGAATGTGTGTTTGCTCAGATTTTTATGGACACGCTTCCGTTAAAGAGAAAAAAGGGCTAAAAAGTTTCCGATAGGATTTCAATGCTCACTCTTGCATTCTTGGCTTCTGTTATCATTGAATTTTTGAAAGAAACATACGCTTTCGATTAAAAGCATATTTGTATTGTATTTAAGCACCTCCTGACATGTCCAATGCGTGCCATTTCCAAAATAAGAAAGAAAAACGGCAAAATTTTACTTTAAAAAATAGTTTTGTTACAATTGAAACTAAACTCATGGGACTTAGCTCTTTCTGGCCATTTGAATTATTTAAAAGTGTGGTTTGACCTTAATCTATCGATATGTATTAACAGAAAAATTCAACATTCTTCTGATTGTGTTCAAGCTAAAGGCAATCAAACGTGAGACTTTCCACCTGTTTTTAGGCTATGTCTCAGCCAAAAATTGCCAATTTGGCCATAAAAATGACTTCAAAATGAAAAAGAAATGCTTAATTGTTTAGACAAAAACAATTTGAGGTAGGTAACAAAAATAAGCTTATTTGTATAAGGCTTGCAGTTCCTTAGATATTTACGTAGACTTCCGTAAAAGAGCTAAAATCAAAAAAAAAAAATCCACATCGCGATGAAGCAACAAGATTTCCATTCCTACTTCTTGCATGTTTGGCCTCCGTCGTTATTAAAAATTATATAAAAAAAAAACCTTTGCTTTCAATAAAAAGCACATTCCCCGAGTATTTTAGCATTTTCCACCATGTCCAATGACTGCCTTTTCAAAAATAATAAAGAAATAGAAAGCAATGTTTGTAAAAAAAAAAATGGCTTTGTTACGATCTTCACACCCATAGGTTTGAGCTGTTGCTGGCCATTTGAATTACTTTATTGTGTCTTTCGTACTCTATCAATATGTAGAAAAAATTTTTACCCTCCTGTGTAAGATTGAAAGCTGATTGCTATAGATTCCAAGGGAAGCAATCAAGTTTTTCGGGCCATTTGTCACCTAAAAGTGTAATGTTTACTTCCCTTTCCAACGCATGATCCGATTCAAGGTAAAAATAACAAAAAAAAAAAAAAGAAGGATAAAAAGAAGTCCCTAATTGCGTCATACTAGAATCTTATTAAATCAATTTTTTTTTCCTTTCTTTTTTATCAAGAGATTAGGTTCCTTGTCCTGAAGAGGAAAAGTTTTGTAAACATTGAAAACTGATGTCCAGAAGTAGCCTACTTTCTTCCGATGACTCTAATGCCTGTCGTTTCCAAAAAAGGATAAGAAATGTGCGAAATTCTAGCAAAAACGGGATTTATTACGATCGGAATAAACTTGCGGGTTAAGCTGTGGTTCGCATTTTGAATTGTTTAATACTGTATTTCAACAGTTTTCTATAGATCGATATGTGAAATAAAATTTGACACTATAGTTGACTCTAGTTGAAACCGGGCTAAAGGTGGTCAACATTATGGCCTGCAACGAGCTTTTAGGCTGGATTTTCAGTCAGAAATTGCCAATGACGCCCGTGTAAATGATTTTAAATCAAATAAAACAATTTGAATGTATGGATTAATGCTTCGGTCATTAAGTAGAGTACAAGAATAACATCACTGAATAGTGAGAGAGAGCCATGAGATAGCTCAGATTTTTACAGAAAGGTTTCCTTAAATAAAGAGGAAAAAGGCGCTGAAAAAACTGTTCATTGCTATAAAGCGATAGGATTTCGATGCTCACGTCTTACATTTTTAGCTTCTGTAGTTATGAAATTTATGAAGAAACCTTTGTTTGTGAGGAAAAATACGTTCACATATTTAAGTGCCGTCCGAGGTGTCCAATGTTGGCGGTTTGTAAAATTAGAAACAAAAACTAAAAGAGTGAAGTTTTAATTAAAAATGTCTGTGTTATGATCGAAACTAACTCGCAATTTTGAGCTGTTGCTTGGCCATTTGAATGATTTAATCGAAGCCTTATTTAATGGTGTTGTTTGACCTTAATCTATTGATAGGTAACAGAAAATTCAACATTCATCTGGTTGTCTCCGAGCTAAAGGCGATTAAAGTTGAGGCTTTCCATCTCTTTTTAGGCTATCGTTTCTGCGTATAAACTGCCAATTTTGCTCATGTAAATGACTTTAAAATAAAACTGAACAACACAATTCGATGCGCTGATCTTGGATTAGAGTACAAAAATTATTGTATGGGGCTTGCGATTTCTTAGTGCTATTGATTTATAAATCTATTCGCTCTCGGATTCACACCCCTTGATTTCGACAGATATCGGTTGACGCAATGTAGACCTTATACTATAGTTATAGGTGTATGTGTGTGTGGTTGTGTTTATGTGTCTGTTTTTTTGTGTTTCAAAGTTACAGAAATTATTTTATTTCATGATTAAGATTTAAAGATATATGTAACATTTTCACCTAAATTCACATAGCTATTCGTTTCGCACCATTTCATAAGAACTTTTATTTGAATATCAAATCGTCAATTTTTGTGCTTTTTGTATCATATTTAAGTAGGCCTATGGTGTGCAAAATGATTATGGCTGAGGACTGATAATACATTTTGCATTATAATCCCCTTTTTTGTGGTGTCACAAAGGTAAAAAAAAATGCTGGCGTCTTCTATATAATATTGTGACGTATTGATGGCGTCACAATGTCCACCACACTCATCAAAAGTTAATTAAAGTTCAGCCACTCAATTCTCTATTCAGAAACCTTCAAAACTTTATGCTTATGAGAACAATTAAATTCACAGAAGAAATATTTCCAACACTACCATAAGAATTAAGATCTACAATAGAGCGTATATATTGGTCGAACTCAAAAGAGTTGACCTGGCCACAGCCGCGTTTTTTGCCGATAACAGCGAAAAATTGCACTTCTAAGTATTTTGCGTGATAGTCATTTTGAGCCATTGCAGTTACGGAAAAGAAGACGAATTCACGCTTGCCTAATCCAAGTAGGCCTATTGTTTTTAAGTATGCAACACAGACAACAATCTTTCATTGTTTGGTTCAGTTCACATGGAGGCAAGGCTTTGTTGTCTGTGATGAATGTCTGATAGAATTTCAACATAGACCTATATGTGTGCACAAATTCACATACTCGCACGCACGCACGCACACCTCCATGCTATCAGACATTCAACATGGAGAAATTCTTACAGAAGTTTAAACCAAACATGGTGTTTAAGACAACGGCAACGGATTGTTAGTGAGAATTTGCCAACGGGTGTTGCGTGGGATGATAAACAGCTATTACACTGTACATGGTGCAATATTGTTTCGGACCATCATCGAAATTTTTTAAGCACACTTCACAACTGACAATTATAATAGAAAAAGGACAGAACAGAGTTGTGAGAGTTCTCCACCCTAGCAAAGCTGCTGATGATAATAACCCTTGTCCAGCTTGCTGTTCAAAAGACTCATCAGAGAATCCTAATCTCTTCTGGGCATCAGTGTCCGATGACAATCCTAACCTGGCTGGTCCTTCAAAGCCACTCATTTGTTCTATGAAATTGGCTGATGCTGAAAGTGGCTTTTCCATTTGGGAAAGTCCAAATATAATCTACATCTGGGGGGGGGGTCTTTTCTATTAGAATAGCTTAAGAACTGGGGAGGGGAGGGGGGGATGAAAAGGAAAAAAAATGTCAACCTCTCCCCTCTTGTGCTATTTCTTGTTAACATACAATCAATAAATGAGCTAGTCCAACAGTATAATGTCTCCTTAATTTATACTAGAATGTTGATTTTTCCATATTTTTTTTCGCCAATTTCAATGATTTATTTCAATACTCTGTTTGTATGTACTATGCATTTTCGAAATGTCAAATTATTATTATTTTCATAATTATTGTCGTTGTCGTTGTTGTCATGAGAGGTCCGCTTCAAGCGTTACACCGACAGAAAAAATAAGTTCAACTACAGTAATTTATATACTGCCCTCTTTTATTCCACAAGATAATCGATTGTTGAATGCTCATCTTGTCAAAAAGTAGAAAGCTAAAATATGTTTAAGACTGCAACAATAAGTCATTCCTTTGGAAATTTGTTCATATCATCCGGATATTTACCAATTAGCATACTGTTGAAAGCTCATACTCTACTGAAAGCTCCAGGCCGATAGGATTCAACAAAATATATAATCTCCGCTTACCAATTATTGACAATGTTCAAAAAGCGAAGGCGAAGGCTGAGCCTGAATTAGGAGAACATGAAGCGTATTTTTTTTTCTTGTACACAACCAGCTTGTTCCCTCAGGTTTGTAGATTTAATGTAATTGTGTATTTTGTTTTATTATTAAAAGTGGAATGGAAAAAAGTTTTTTCATTTTTATATCGGATCCTTATATACGTTTGTACTCTAGATAGGTTGCAAATTTTTGCAAAGTCTCAGGGTAACTATTTTTGAAAGAAAATAAATGTTATTTTCCACGGGGCCATGTTAAAATTGCCAGTGGAGGCAGGGGTTCTTTTTGAATAGAAAAGACTTGCTAAAAATTCAATAAAGGATTTTTTAGTTTGAATCGGGAACAATTTTAGAACAGTATTTTAGATCGACAAGCACTGAAAAATCAGCAATTTTTCTATCAGTGATATCTCCAAGGTCTCCCAAACATATGTACAAGGCTAATAGTGACTTCCCATAAGTTATACATTCTAGAATTTTTAGAGAAAATCAGATTACTGTTTCATGATATCAACCAGTAGAACTCGCACATGGCACACCTTCACCATGTTTATAACATAGTCACCTCCCATAAACAAAATTCCCACTCGTGGAAAATCCATATAAGTTAAAACCAAACCAGTAGAACTAAACCAAAAAATAAGTCGTACCCAGGTCTACTAAAATATGACCAAGGATTTTAAATAAACAAGGCCAAACACTACCAATTATACCGAGACTCACGGACCCATTTTTTACATACACCCCAACTTTTTTTTGAGGATGTAAAATTCTAAAAAAAAAGACAAATTGGTTATCCGGTATCATTTTAATAATGTAGAAACGTAAAATTACATAGAAGGTACAATAACTATATGCTTCTTAGGATCAATAGCCACGCTTACCTTAAATCGTGTGACCAAAGCGCAAGTTGAAAAAACATTCTTTACTCAAGAATAATTGTCATCAACATTAGACATAATTTTAAGCAAGAAAACAGAACCTAATTAAAGTAAGTGCATCGCCCGCTGTGGGCTGCAAGGAAAAGATTTGCGCGACCTTTTTACCGCGGGTGGTAGCAGGTCGTCGTTGATGCTTGCCTCTTGTTGGTGCTTAGGCGACATCGCTTTTTTTCTTCACCCATATTGGTTTTCTTTCATAGGCTTGTCCGGTCTGCTTCCCCGTTTCCTATTCCTTATCTACCGTAGCCGTCCAGTGCTAAAAGGAATGAGCCCATGGTATGGTCGCCTTGTTTTTCCGTGACATGCGACCCGAATAGGGGAGGGGTAGATCGTGGGATTTGAGGCAGTGATGGCCCTTCAAAAGTGGCTGTCACTCATAAATATGCGCCCTTGTCTATTCTCTTCTCCCGAGACTGTAGGTACTGACCCAAACTACGCAATGAGCTGGTCAATTTTCTTGGTCGACAACCTTTGCTGGGAGTATAGTTCTTAGCACAGCGCCGGAGTTCCGCGAAATGTCTTGGTAGTGCTTAGAGGATACGAATGAAAAAAAAAATATCCATAACTTCAAAAAACCTTCCACCTTCGCCTCCCCTCCCCTCCCCCATTACCAAGTTCCGACGAGGCAAAGAAGCCTTGCACAAGAGCAAAGCAAAGGAACTCAGAACAATGGCTGTGTCTCCCTTTAGGAATTGGCCACCACTTAAAAATTAATGGTGTCGAGGTTGAAAGGATATATGAAGCTGGCCGTTAAGTCGCCTGTTAAAGATCCATAGAGCAATGAAATTTGAGTCTTCCGACGAGACTATCGAGGTCCTCAAATTTTGAAGCCGAGCTGAAGTCGACCACCAGACGTTGAGACATAGAAGATGCGACCAGTCGCGACGTCATCAAATCTGTTAGCCAGCATAGCCTCCCAAGGATGGCGGCAGAAGTGACCTCTCTCTGCCCAGCCCAAAGTCTCGCCAAAGCCCAGGAGGATTCTCCGGCTTAAAGGGCCGAATAATCTCAAAAACAGGATGACGTTAGGGAAAAAAGTCAATCGTTTATAGAAATGGGACATGAGAATATCCTCAATGTGGATTCCACCACCCCGTCCCCCTCCAAACCTCAAACACCCCTCCGAGCCCCGCACTAGCCCCCGGTCACGGTCCTACGCCTTTCCCACAACCTTTTTGTCGTTATGACAAGGGTTTAAAGTGGGTCACGGCCTTAGGAGCTGTGTCACGATTTAAGGAGCAGTTTATGTACTGAATGTACTGAACTAATCGCGGTCGGCTGATGTGGCCTGCGGGAATGCAGGCTTTAGGAGAGGCAGTCGCAGCTCCGATATTACACTCGACATTTCGCAGAAATGGTACACCCAGCTGGAAACTGAACGTTTTTAGCTGGGTGTACCATTTCTGCGAAATGTCGGGTGTTGTTCAGAAATTGGAGCTGTCACAATAAGCCTCGGAAAATCCGTTTGCTCTCTCTAACCGCCTCCCAATACATAGGAGATTTCAACACTTATTTTTCTGTTCTGTTTTTGGGAACGTCCCGCCGGAATAGGCGGGGCAGGATGCTCGAGGAATTCATGGCTGAAAATGATCTCATCTTTCTTAATTCTGCAGAGCAGAGCAATTTGTTCATTCGGATTATTACCCGATCTTTTCTGCAATTGATTTGGCAATGGCATTCTTATCTAAAAATAAATAATACATAAACGCAGTAAGATTTTTACCGTAGTTTCTATTTCCAGCCAATTTTGCCATTTACTCTAACAGTAAACATCTGCAGAATCTTCAGTGCACTTTTAAATTATTTATAAATAATTGGCAACCGACAACGACACCAGTTTCACAGTTACTATGATCACCTATGTCTAAGACCATTAAAAAGGTTTAACGCTGAGCCCACACTTAATCTGGACGGTCAGCCTAATTTCTGCGAAAAATAACAAAAAAACGTACATCATTAGGACCTTCGCATTGCCCTTCCTATTAAACGTTGCCGCTAGGAGCCCTCTCTCGAGATGGGCGTGGAAAGCTAATTTTTAAATGGTTTTTTTTACATTCGTAATATTTATAGCACAATCCGTAGCATGAAATATATCACATTTTTTATGCTGAAATCTCTGGGCGTTTTCCATTTCAAATACTTTGTAAGTCCTTTCACCTTGGGAGGAGCAACAGATGAATTTTGACAAAACTAAAGAAGGAAGATATCATTCAGCTACCTATTAGAAAGAAGTTTTTTTAGAAAAAACTATCCTCTAAACTATTATGCCGTTTATAATGACGGCTCCTAACACGTTGCGGGTAAGGCTATTTTAAAGAACGCTTAGGCTAATCAAAGGGCATTTAACTTGCTAAGCCCTCGGGCTCAAAGATATAAAAGAGGATTATAAAAATTTTTATCTCTTGAAGTTTTCCCGGGAACGAGTATAAAAACTAGAATGATCTTTTGAAAAAATCCATTTGTAACATGGGTCCTAAAACTAAAGAATTTGCATGTATAAAGACCATTTGGCAAAAATATTGGAATGCTGAGGGATCAACCAAACTCCACGAAGACCTTCCCGACATGAGAGGAGACAAAAAAAAAAAAAAAATGAAGGTGTAGGTAGAGAGCGATACACGGTATGCGTTAGCTTTAAAAAAATGAGGAAAGGCTTTTTGTTCCTTCCTTTTACACTATCCGGTAAAAAAGTAAAGGGAGACCCACGCTCACACCAAGCATCGGTAAGGTCATGATTGTTCTTAGCACCGTTCTCAGCATGCGGCATTATGAGGTAATTTGCCAATGCCATTCGCGGCCCTTACTTTCGCCGGGTGTTTAGGGACTTACATACCCATTAACTGCTGGATGGACATGGAGAGCTATGATAAATTGGTTTGGCACGAAGTGGGATTCGAACCCGGGACCTCTGACTCTGTAGCCAATTGCCCTACCAGTGAGCCGCCGCTCCCCTAACTGGTCATTTTCATTGAATGTATATCTTTCCAAGTACAAATTAACTAGGGTTGCGTGGAGTGAACAGCTATTTAGTTATGATCATCCCAAAATTCCTCATTCACTCAAGCTCATCGCACATCGTTTGCATCAAAAAAAACATAGGTCT
This sequence comes from Plakobranchus ocellatus, assembly GCA_019648995.1. NCBI lineage: Eukaryota > Metazoa > Mollusca > Gastropoda > Plakobranchidae > Plakobranchus > Plakobranchus ocellatus. The sequence goes on along the minus strand of BLXT01006709.1, from coordinate 375,710 downwards.
CCTAGGTACAAAAGCATTTGTACCAGTAAAGCTCAATGTCATGCTATTCTAGTGCCGTCGAACTGGACGATCAAATAAGATAGAGGGCAAATCTGCCAGCTCCACCAGTTCAAAAGTCGGCAGACAATTCATCGCCGATATTACCGTCTTTCATGTTCTCCTTGCGTCCCTAAGCGTAGGCGCTTACTGGAGGCACCAGTTCACGTGTCCAATAATACATGTTTAGAAATAGTCTCTTTCTTTGATGCGAGCGCACATCAAGTCGGCAACTTGTCGGAGCGTCGGAGCTATACTTTGTGTTCTACAGCCTGGTCTTACGTCACTGGCTATGTCGGATAAGGGAAAGGGGGGTGCCATTACATTACCACGCATAATTCTACTGACCGTTTCCGCGCGAACCGCAAGGCCAGTCTTGTTAGGCAAATTATCAAGCTAACTTGTCCGTGGGTAGCGCACAGTGACAGCGACATCAGTCCTTCAAGTTAGCCATCACAAGTCGCGTCGCCTCCACTGTGCGCCCACGCTAAATCTGACAAGACTTCATGGCCACAATCATCGCAGCCGCTATCCACGTAGTATAGGCGCTTAACCACCATCTGAGCATCAATCTTCCGTTGGAGAAATTGCTCTGCATACCCACTGGCATTGGCCATGCTGTTTATGATGGAAGTGTGCTTGGTGTATCAAACCCAGAAACGTTTTCCAGGGGCACGATACCTTTTCTTTTTATTGTTGACAAAAGCGATGGGATTTTCTTACTCACTTTGACAGTAAAAGTTGCTCAAAACCTTGTCCTTTTTAGCCTGAATCCTAGGTGGACCTCTGTAACGGCTTAAGGTTAGGCTGCAGATATTACGCAACTGTGGAATGACTTTGATAACACCACCTGATTCAACCTTCCAGGATCCTCCAACTTACGATACAGAAATACTTCAATCGTCTCAAACGAAGCTTTCTTGTTTGTTATTCAAGTAACCTTCGGACTTACAAATACTTTTTCTAGAACATATTGTTGGAGATTGACGAACTTGTCACGATCAATTCCCATATTGGCTCTCAACTTTTAGGACTAACAAAGGCCTAATTGCTCTCTCGCACGAAGTTTGTTTTAACGCCGCACCCACCATCTCAGACATCAAGATCCCCAAGGCCTGGCGCTCATTATACGTTTTCAACGATGATGCAGATGGCGTTTAGGTTATTCACTTTAACTGGTATGAATGGCTGCCTTAGAAATTTCGATCCCTCCCATCAAGCATCTCTCACTAGTCAGTTAACGCATCACAGTATCTTGACATTCGGCGTTCCGCAAGACGCCAAACTCTCATCTCGATACACGAATATCCCTCTGGATCTCTCAGCGTTACGCAGTTTGTCACAACCAGCTCAGCACTCTCGCTGTCTAGCTGAAGCATTCATTCTTTATTATACTATGCGGCATGTCTGTAACCTCCAAACATTAGCTCTACTCGCGCGCCTATAGGCCGCTCCGTCGCTATCACTCCACTTTGTCACGAGCGATATGACCCTCTGGCACCAAACGTTACCGTCGATTATTCGTTATACTTTTTCCTCCGGGTTAATTCCGATCACTCTCTCCTTAGGACGACCAGTGGATCTGTCAAACCGCGTTAGCTAGCCAGATCATCCATCCCATCCATAAAATTGGACTATTTTTTAGTAACGATGCGGGAATCTGTCCCACCTATTAAGTGCCAGTCCTTTTTATCTCCATCTTAATCGGTATTATTATCAGTTCAATTTCTTCCCTTATCTCTGCTTCGTTTTTGGCACGCTTTGTTTCTTTTCGCTTCAGTTCTCTTTTTCTTTCTTCTCTCGGGCGCTCTCTCTTTTGCTCGACCAGTAATCCTAATTCATGCTTCACAATGTACTCTCTCCTCTTCCCTCTCTATAAGCCCACGACATTTATTGATGGCTAGGAACGTCGTGTTAATTGGATCAACATCTACTTTAATTTCAGCCTTTTACTATTTTGTCGCAGGAACCAAATATGTCCCGAATAGTTTTTGCTAATGTTATGGATAAGCTGAACAATATCTGTGACAATTTCCTTTGAATACATAAAAGAATAGGAGTCACTCCAAGTCTTGCCTAAATTTAAGAAATTTGGTTCTTCATTGCCAAAGTACTTATTATTAAGTACCTTATAAACAATTAGGATAGCCGGCAGCAGCTTAAACCCGCATGTAAGTTTCAATACTACCAAAGCAATCTGTTTTGCTAAAATTTCACTCCTTTGCTTTCTTAGATTTGAAACGGCCGGTACTGAACATGTAGGAAGTCTTGCCTAAATTTAAGAAATGAACACTACATTCCCACAACCTTTGGCTTCTATAATTGTAGTTAGGTCGTTTCAACTTACACGTTCTCAAAAGACAGCAGTTTGTCTTTGGGCAGTCTCTTCAAGCTTGTCTCACAATTAGATTCTAGAAGATATTCAAAGAACAAAATGTAAAATCATACACTCTTTACCTTTTAGAACTAAGAAGGTATTACCAAATGATATCATCGACATTTTACTTTAAATACTGACAAATAAAGCTTCCTTAACTGAAACTACTGGACTAAATAGAAGTTCCCACTTCTTCAACCCTTCCTAGAAATTCCTCGATCGAAGCTAAACAAAAAATCAAAACTACAGAACTGAAAATCAATTTTATATAGGCCAAAATCTAAAGAAGCACTACAGAAAATTAGGTGGAAAGTACTTGTAAACAATTGGGATAGCCGGCAGCAGCTTAAACCCGCGTTTAAGTTTCGATAATACCAATCTGTTTTGCTAAAATTTCACTCCTTTGCCTTCTTAGTTTTCAAACGGCCGGTACTGAACATGTGGGAAGACACTAAAATGCATTCCGAATGTCAAACATCTTAAAGTTTTCTTCTCTTTTATAGGAACATTGCTGCCATGAAAAAGACTGAGTGAGAGACCTATAACATGATTATGTCAGATTAGGTTGTCTGCGACTTGTTGTATCTGGAGCTGGGTTGTGCACGAAGGCTTAAACAGGGAAACAGGGCTCGAGATTTGTAGCTTTCAGTCATCCACAAGGGATATATCTGGAGACGTCGGCTCCGAAAACCTGACGTCTCTTGTAGCCACTAACTATCGTGTTCCGATGGAATTACCAAAAGCTTATAGGCGAAAAACAAAATGAAGCATTGAGCAATGTGGAACATGACAGTGAAATATCAGCCAAGTGAATGTGAGTTTTGCTCGAGTGGCATACGCCACTAGACGTGGGATACTGCGTGGAATGATTTGCTTGTACTCATCCATTTGAACAATCCAGGTTGCCTAGCGCTCGTACTTGCTAGGCGAAAGCAAGCGGAGTGCCCAATATTTGTCCAGACTGTTAAAAACTGGAAACTGTAGAGCAATCTCTGCCGATAGATAAAAAAGATTGGTCACGTCGCACAGTCGAAAAATGGCAATACGTATGCTAAAAATCTGAAATCTACGGAAATTCATCTGAAGCGTCATCGGTACATAGAGGTAACGCAGCCACACTTTTCCTCCTCGAAGGACAGTAAAGGTACCGAAGCAATCAATACGGACCTCGCTTCGTTCAAACGCTCCTTAGCGTAGGCGCACACTGGAGGCAGCAGCTCACGTGTCCAACAATACGTGTTTTGAAATACTCTCTTTCTTTGATACGAGCGCACATCATGTCGGCAACTTGTCGGAGCGTCGGAGCTATCCTTTTTTGTTTTACAGCCTGGTCTTACGTCACTGGCTCTATCGGATAAGGGAAAGGGGGCTGCCATTACGTGACCACGCATAATTCTACTAACCGTTTTCGCGCGAACCACGAGACCAGTCTTGTTACGCAAATTATCAGGCTAACTTGTCGGTGGGTAGCGCACAGTAACTGCGACATCAGTCTGTCAAGTTAGCCATGACATGTCGAGTCGCTTCCATTGTGGGCCTACGCTTAGAGCGCCGGAGGATAGAGATAAACACACTGTGCACACCTCTTTTCTTTCTTGCGTAAAAACTGCTTGAATCGGACATGGAACCTTGGCATGGCGCTGGACCCAAGTATGCGCATCAGGTACACCATCTATGCCTCGTAGTGGGGTGAGGGGGTTCAGAGCCGCATGTGAAGCTCGCTAAATTGCGCCAATCAGGTGTGTGGTAAACAAGAAAGCGTTGTCCTTACCCAATATCTCTCACCATATATCACGTGCACTGATCTAGCACGGCTCCGTGTCCCAGTCCTGAAAGCATGTTGGATTGTTCAAATGGGTGAGTACAAGCAAATCATTCCACGCAGTATCCCACGTCTAGCGGCGTATGCCACTCGAGATAGCCCATTTATTTTGATAACTTTCGACCGAGGGCAAAAAGGTGCCTTCGCTATCAGGGCCATGTCCCTGGAAGCCTTTGCCAAATACGGTTAGAAGTATGCACAAATAAACTTGGACGGTTCGTCAACTGGAGGCACGGGGAACGGGGGTTAATAGATCTTTCCTATGGCCCGATGGTACAACACCTCGGATATGTGGACCGGTATGAATAGCAGCTATGACTACGTAGCTATGATGACTATGGCAGTGAAAACGTGGGAGGGAATGAACTATAAGCGGATGACCTGCACAAAAAGAATACTTAACAAGCTGTTGTGCAATGTTTACCGTCACCTGCGGGTGTCATCGGCTATGAGATAGCCCATAGACTACACAATAAGGAAGGACCTGGCCATTCCAAAAATTAAAGGCTGCCCTTTTTCAAGGAGATTAATGATAAAAAAAACGTATGCCGTACACATAATGTGTAATGATATATTAGAACAATCGGTTTCGTATTATTTTGATAACTTTCGGATAATTATGTGATTCACCGAAATTATGCAATGAAAATATCTTTTTCTCAACGGATGAGTTCGAAAGCGACATGAAGGAATTTCTTATAAAACAGAAAACAGAAAATAATATAATCATACTATAACTTAAAAACTGCTAATTATCATGTACTGGTACCAAAAAGACATTCGATGTTTTATTTACCTGAAACAGTGGGGAGACAGAAGTATTACAAAGAATGCAGGTGTTTTCTTGATTGAAAGCCACAGTGGTCGATGTCTGTCAAAGACATTATTCATTTTTTTTGGCATCACTTTCCTCTCACCGTCATAGGTATATGCTATATAATTGTTATTGGCGTGTTGGTTATATAGGAATAGGATGAACAATTAACGATAGAAAATTTTTTAATCGAACCGCAGTACTTATACCAATTCATAGCATTTACGAGAGATTCTCATGAAGACTTTCAATGAGAGCCAACCTTTGCTATAACGTTGGAGGAATGGAGCCATAGTCTATCATAACACATTTCTAATTTGATGTATGACTCTGCTCAAAATCTACTGCAACTGTCATGCAAAATGACTTCTTCAGATCGTCAAGCCGTCCAAGCGGTCCACATTGTTCTGGGTTAGCGGCTGTGTTTAACACCTTTATTTTGTGCAGTTCGATGACCGCTTGTCTCGGTTAAATTCTACTTGCATTAGGCCTTTCTACCACAAAATAATATCAAGGTTTTAGTGTGGACAAATTAACTTACCACAGAAAGTACCCTGCATGCAAATATTACGGCGGGTTTGCAAAGCCTGTATGCTAGCTTACTATAGAAGCATTTATTGCAAAAGCGGGTTTTTTTTCTTGCCCCTTTAATGAAAATCAGATAAACTTGAAAAAGAATACAATGCATATTCGTCTTTCAAAATTTTTCAAAATCCACATCCCTTTCTTTAGCAAAAAAGACCGCATCGCATACATGCTACAAAAACATATTCACTGATTGTATCAGACGATATTATTACACAACTTCCAAAAAAAAAAACAAAAAAAGCCAAAACTAAGGATACATAAAATGTAAGTGCTTGCAAATATTGATCATGAACTTAGGTTTAGGCAGAAGTATGTAGAACTGAGTGTTGGACGAATAAGAAAGAAAGAATGGAATTTTGAAACCGTAGAGACCCTATGTGGGTCTGTTTATATCAGAAGATGATGAGGATATTAATTTATTATGGACAGGAATCGTGTATTGGCAACGGAAAAAGCAAGCCTTCTCCAGAGGAAAATTTCCTGTTTTTATACCTACCTCTTGATTGATTTGATTCTGCTATTTTCATTTAGTGGCTTTAAAGGAAACTTCAGTATTTATAGTTGCTTTCATGAACATCTTCATAATTACCACCAATGTCATCATCATTTTCCTCACTGATCTTCGATCCTCCATTTTCCATTCAGTATCCTATATTCCTCCATTTTCCATCCTCCCCCATTCTCCTGTATCGTCCTTCATCATTATTTATATTATCCTAATCATTCCCATCCTCGTCGTCCTTATCCTCCTCCTCATCATTATTCATTAATAATG
>BLXT01006709.1:329277-350431 GCA_019648995.1 Plakobranchus ocellatus | reverse complement strand
TATGGTCCTTCCTGAAACCGCACTGTACATTTGACAGCAGGTTTCTGGACTCAAGCACATGGACCAGTCGGTCATTCACCATCAACACAGCCATAGTCCAACTTGGACCGCACTAGGGTGTGGTTAAGCTTTAGGAGGGTGGCTCTATCCGCATCCCGGTCCGCATGACCCACAACGCGTAGTAAATTTAGTGCTTTTAAGCATTTTTTCTTAAAGAACGTAACATGGCTATCAAAATTAAATTTTGAACCGAAGAGGATTCCTAAAAATTTAGCCTCACCCTTCACCGGGATCGACTGGCTGTCTAGATGAAGGGCGGGATTAGTGTAAATGGATACAGGTGGTCTTCGAAACCGAAAATCTGAAACCATTCTCGGAGACCCATTTTTGAACACTATTCATACATAACTAAATGGTGCGCTCATCATTGCTGCAGGAGTTTATCCTCAGCGTAAATGGCAAAACCGTCTATGAATAAAGATGCATTTACATTTTTAGAAACAGAGTTAATTATATTATTTTCAAGTTAAATAGCATAGGTGATATACTGCCTTGGGGAACACGAAAAGGATCCTTCCCGGGTTTTGGAATTGGAACCACCAACGCCTCCCTCCAAGATGGGGGAATGTCCCCGTTGGTCCAAATATTATTCAAGAGTTTAAGGAGAATATGCAGGCAGGGTTCAGGAAGGTGCCTCAGGAACAGATAGTACACACCATCAGGACCTGCTGCAGACTCATTAGATTTTTCAATTGAATTTTTTAACTCCATCAGGAGAAAAGGATTATTAAACGGTTCTTATTTTCTGATGAGAAATTTCATTTTTTCATTTCAGCCAGATAATCAGCATGGTCTTTAGGGTCTGAAATGATCTGGCCATCTTTTTTAAGATGACAAGAAGGGGCAAAATTTTTGCCTTTAAATTTTCTTATTTTCTTCCAAACAGTTTTAGAGGAAGTATTTGAATTGAAAGAGGATACATATGTCTTCCAAGACTGTTTCTTGGAATTTTTAATTACGAATTTACCCTAGCTTTTTGTTTTTTAGAATTTATGAAATTTTCAAACAAAGGCTCTTTAAAATACTTCCTTTAAGCCTTTTTCCTTTCCTAAAGAGCCTGCCTACATTCCTGGGTAAACCAGGGCACTCGTGTTTTAGATTTTGTCCCTTTATGAAAGGGTATGGATGACTGATTGAATGATTATTGACCTGGCCGCATAGAGCAGCTTTGAAGTAAACTGCTTGATGTAGGCCACAGAGTCGTCCAAAGACAGTTTGCATAGGTCTCCGAAACGGTTCCAATCGGCTTTTTTTAAAAATTAAAACTAATATTTACCTTGCTGTTAAAACTCAAGGACAATGTTAAAAATATTGGGAAGTGATCACAGACGCACAGATCACTGTGGGCAGCCCAAAAATATTCGGCAGCAATGGAGGGTGAAGCCACAGCCAAATCAGTCGCTGAGGTCGAATGATATGCCAAATGAACAAAAGTTTGCTCTCCAGAATTTAGAATGATCAAGTTCCCCCATGCACGAGAAAAGGCTTCGGAAGCTGCTCAAAGAGTTCAGCTAGAGAAAGTTTCGAAACTGGGGAATTGGGAGGCAGGTATAGAGAGCAAATGTGATATTGGGAGGCAGGTATAGAGAGCAAACAGTTAGAGTCTTTTCCAGGCTAATTGTGGCAACTGTCGCATGCAGGCCAGTTTTCAGATCAATTTCTGAGAAACGTATTCCGTTTCTGATCAGGAAGGCTGCCTCACCCTCGGAGGACCCACCCCGCTGAAGGAGAAGCATAAAACCCCAGGTTGGCAACTGCCCCTCCCCAAGCCTGCATTCCTGCAGGGCCACAACAGCGGATCGATTCGGCAGTAGCTTCAGTTCTTCAAAGTTGCTCCTAAAACCGCAAATGTTCCATTGAACCACAGTATCCATTACCACAGACTATTTATTTCTTGGCAGGCTACCCTTTGGCTGGCCTGCCAAGCCTTTATTTTCTTAGGTTGCTTCACTCCCTCTTGAACATGGACTTTGGGAGTGAAGGGGTAGGGAGGCGAGGGGAAAGGCGAAGGACCTTGGGGTTTCTCCGCCGGGGGGGGGGGATTGGGGTTTGGAGGGGGAGGGAGGGCACTCCATAGGGGAGGCGGAGGTCCTTGGGGAGCTGGGGGTTGAGGAATCCCCCCAGATTGAGGATATCGTATCCTCAGCATCCATGGCCAGAGGCGCAAAACGATTGAATGTTTCCCTAGGGCCTCCTGACTTTTCGACTTTTTGGCCCTGCGCTTGGCTGGTATTTTGATTTCTGCTGCTCCCTGAGGAATGGGAGCCGGCGAATCTTTCTGGGCTTTCTTCCCCTTGGGTGGGGCAGGAGGAGCACTTCTGCCGCCATCCTTGGGGAGCCCTGCTGGCTTCGTTCGAAGTTGAGACTTGATGGCACTAGCAAAAGCTCGCATTGAAATCATTTTACGGAGTTCAACCACAACTGCCTTATGGGCTTGCTGAAACATATTGCCATTCTCAGCTTTGTAATGAAGAATGGCTTGTTCTTCCAGGAACTTCGGCTGCATGGTCTCCTCTGCAGTTTACACATTGGGGGCCAGCCGAACAGTCAGATTCGACGTGACCACCCTTGCCACATCTAACGCATACAGTAGCAGGTTTCTTACACCTGTCCTTGCCGTGGCCATAGTGTTGGCACTAACAGCAGCGCATCGGGAGCAGGACGTACGGTCTGACATCAAGAATCAGGTGCCCCGCATGTATTCTACTTGGCAGCTTTGGGCTATCAAAGATTAGGACGACGGTGTCGGTTTGAATTTTGTCATCACCCCGACGCACCTTGATGCGCCCAGCATGAGTGACGCCACTCAGCTCCTCCACCATGCAACACCATAGATCATGACTAAGAATAACTCCCTTGGAACTGTTCAGGCTCACAGTCACAGGGATGTCCAAGAACGTCGCGGTTGCTCCCAGCTTCTTCGCCTGGTCGTTCGACTTTTAACTTGACCATGAGGTCAACACTTCCAAGTTTGGTGACCTCGATGGTTTCGTCACCCAGAATCGACTTCCAACTCCCTATGGACCTTAAAAGGTGACCTATCGGCCACCTTTGCAGATCCTTTCGAGCTGATCACCATAAATTTTTTAAATGGTGACCAGCCGGCAAAGGGAGACACATTCATCAAAGTAGGAAAATCCTCTGCCTTCCTTTTGCTAGCAACAGAAGCAGCCCTACGAGCTGCCTCTATGCAAGGCTTCTTTGCCATGTTGAGTTGTGGGGAGCGGTCAGAGGGTGTTTTTTTTTTTAGGAGGGTTTTAGACTTCAGCTCCAGGGCTCCCCGCCTGACACGGAGCCCAACCAAGGGGGACACATTGCGCAGCACTCCAGCTCTGTGCCAGGGCTACCCTGGAGATATAATCCCAGCAGAGGGCGTGGGACTTCTACTGGGATTGACCCTAGCCCTATTCAGAGAAAAATGACCAGCTGTTTGGGCAGCATGGGTCACCGCTGCCCTACTGTCTCAGGAGAAGGAAGTGGCCAAGGAGGCATGTTGATGAGTGACAGCCACTATTGCCTGGCCATCACCACCTCAACCTCCAGGATCCACCCCTTCCCCCATACGGGTCGTACCTCACGGCAAACAAGGCGCCCACACTGTGGGGGTGGGCCTCTCAAGTATTCCCAGCACCAGAGGGCTACGGTGGATAGAAGTAGAGGATAGTATGAAAAGACGTGGATGGGACGATAGCGCAGGAAAGGAAGTAGGGATAGAAGACAAAGCAAGATGGAGAGATGTCGCCTATGTATTAGAGAGAGGCAGTTCATGGGCAACACCCTGTTTAAGTTGCCTCCTACGACTCACACAGTACAGTGGGTTGATTCTATCCCAGACTCCACATGGGAAGAGAAAGAAGCAGAGAATAGCAGAAGGAGAAGTAAATGGGTCAATAGCGCGGGAAAGGAAGTGGGGATAGAAGACAAAAGCCAGGTGGAGAAGAGATGTCACCTTGTCCTGATGAGAGGCAGACCATAGGCAACAACCTGCCCTGGTCGCCTCTTACGACCCGCGGCAGCCACGCTGGAGCACATTCTTTCCCCACACGGGGTTATGTGCAACAGGATGGTGCCTTGGAGCGTAACCTGACCAGGAACTGGAAATACTCTAACAAGCAAAACACATTGATATTTAATTACAAACTGAAAAAAAGTTAGGGATGTATAAAGATATAGGGTTTGAAGCTAAAGAAAATAAGTATTTAATTTTTTTTTACCTTTACACCTTCCCCTTCAGCTAGTCCATCAGCAGTCCCTCCTTGCTGGATGTTCTGTTGGCCCTGTTGAGGCTTTTTCTTTGACTTTGGGGTTGCTGTTGCAGCAGGCGTAGCATTACTTCCACCATTGTTCAGAGCATTGTTGGACTCTTGGCTGCTTGGGGTGACGAACCCTCCCCTGCCTGGCCCAGCAACATTCTGCCCTGCCAGACTGCCAGTGGCGCTGTTGTTGCTGTTGCCAATGTTGTTGAGTAGAACCCCACTTCCACCAGCGTTGACCATGTGTGTGGGAATCCCCGACGTTCCCTGATGGCCTGAGAATCCGCCCTGACCAGACACTGGGGGGAGTGGGTTTGGGTAGCTGGCCGATAGGTTTGTGTTAGGAAATACTGGTGTGTTTACTCCGCTGACTGCACCAGCCTGGTTGTTTCCATTGCCCGCACCAGTGGAAGTGGTTGGTGCTGTCCCAGATTTATCACCACCCTGCTCACCAAGAATCAGCTTTGAGTAAATGTAATCATGGAAAGATTCCCTGCTCTCAAAATTGCCAGCAAGCTCTTGGGCAAGGGTGGGGACAATCCCAGCCCCCCCCAAAAATGCCTGGCCAAGATTGGCTGCCATCTTTATAAAAAAAGTGATATGACCCTTGCCTTACAAGGAGTGTTTATGTGGCTCCAATAATTCAACACTCTGTCGGTGATATATAAGTTTCCAACTGCTGCATATGTAAGATAAAAAGAGATCTGAAAAAGAAAAAAGAGAAATGTAAAATTATGGTTATTATAATTTAAAACAATGTCATTTAAATTTATTTAACTTGTGCCGAGACCCTGTATTTGTTTCACCTTTACTTACCTCCTTGAAAAAGAACCACATTTTACACTATAATCAAACTGGAAAAGAGCTGATGAGCCCTAGTGCAAAAGTCAGTTAGAAAAAGTATGCCTTTATGTGAAATGAAATCATAACATTAGTGGTTTTGTCATGATTGAAAAAAATGCACTCAGCATGGATATATCCACAACAATTTTTCGAAAACAAAGCATCCAAACAAAAAGAAACTTTCAAAAGCAACATGTTACTGCCAGCAGTCCTGCACAATACACTAAAACTTCACCTCTTGATAAGGTAACTAACAATGAAGACTTTGGTCTGTCTTCATATTCAGTCTCAACGCTAGATCAAAGACTAAGCTTAGATCTCTAGAGGCTAAAATCTAGTTTAAATCTTTATCTCCAGCACATAAAATTCCTTGTCAGTCCTGTTTACCCTCTATAGATTGATTTTGCGAGTGAAAGATTAAAGTATTTGCATTCTTTGAAGGATAGTTTAGTCGGATTAGGAGAGATTAGATAATGGCATTTATAATGAGGAAAATGAGACTAACAAACTTTTTTTTTTTTTTTTTTTTGTGAATCAATGTAACATGAGATTTGGGGAAAAAAATTACTTTTCACTCATCTTGCATTGATTAGAAGAGAATTTTTTTCTTTTAAATTAAAGTTGTGACTTTATAGTACACCCTTCCATCTACTGCTGTTAGATGGAGATAGGCTTAAATAACAACTCTAAAGCTTTAATGTACTCTGATCCTTCAAACAAATCCCCTTTAAAATTGAAATAGTCATGCGGCATGGGTAGCATTGCTACTTTTCATGTGCTGGTGGAAGACACTCTTAGGATTTAATTCACAGTTGGCATACCCATTTGCTTCTTTCCCCATACAGATGACACAGTTAGTGAAAGACCAACTGTGATGTTTGCGGTTGCTTTGCCAATTCTACCTGGGCATTGCAGATAATCTTTGGTCCTAAGTTCACCAACATAGATGCATTTGCCATATGATTTCAAATTTAAAATCTGATACCATTCATGACTCAATGTGGCAAGCAATGCAGATTGATAGATTAAGATCATTTATAAAAATAAGATGTATAGGTCAAGCAGCCAAATGCAAAATAGGGAGTCCCTATATTACTACTGCTTGTAGTAGGTTACTACTGATCTAGGCCCTTGAAATACAGTCTTTACAATCCAAGGCCAGGCTATTTTTAGGGAGATTTTTTATTATAAAATGCACACAAAGCAATATTATTCTACATCGATAGTTATGAAATGAAGAAAATTTCAGTCTCATGTGGACAATTTCTAGCTTTACCAAAAAATTGTTGATATTAACTAAAAGTTTTCTTCACATTCTAAAATATATTTCATATTTTTCAACCTTTTTTAAACTTTAAAGGTCAAATGACTATTTATTTTTTTTGCTATCACACCACTTCAAAAGAGGCTTTTGAATAATGTTTTGGGATTTAAAAAAAAAAAATCCTGCACCAGAGAACCAATACTAAGAAACTTACTAAAAAGAATAGAGTATGGAAATTTTATATAGCAGGCAAATATGAAACAGTACAAATTCCTTATGGTTACTATTTGGAAAAGGAAGATTTTGAACTGACCATGAAATAAATGCGAAGAGGCTTTTTGCCCTGAAAACTCAGGATGGAGAAGTGCAGCAATACCCATTCTGTGAATGACTTCCCCTCAAGGCAAGACTTGCCTTAGTCTTACTTTTGTTTGGTGGCAAAGTCCAGACTAAGCTTGAATTAAGCAAGGTATACATTGAGCTAAGCCAAAATCATATGGTCATGGTAGAAATGTTCAGTAAAGTTCTCACTCTTTCGTTAAGATTGGAGGCTGGATGTTCAATTCTGAGTAGTTTGAGATACAGAATTATCATAAAATTTATTTAAATACAGCTATGAGTGTTTAACAGCATAGCACTTAAGTAGATTTATCTTGAAGATGTTCTCTCTCTGTAATTAATAGGCAATCTTTATGAAAAATACTGTTCATATTAAACCTATCATTCTTTTTTTTTAATTTTTTTTTTTAATAAAGTGGTTTCATGTCAGCTAAAGGGCATCATGGATCAAGGAAAAATGTTGAACCAGCAAAGCTGTAACTTAGTATTACAAAAGCAGTACAAGAGGTCTTGTAAAGAGTTTACACTCTTACAGCCACACTGACAGAAAATTCCCTAAAAATAATATGTCATTTGACGTTTGATCAAGGTCTCATCATTTCCAACTTCTCACTCATCAATCAGTCATATGAAGTGCATTTCCTCACAGCTTATGATACTTCAAGCCAAAATTATGAGTTTATCTTTGGACTTCATACACTTGAATGATTTTTCACAAAACTTTTTTCTTTCTAAAATCTAAATGTTTTAGGAAATTTGTGAATACCTATAATGTATCAAGTGATGAATCACATCAATGACTCACTCAATCAACCATTCACTAGGAATAGGATAAAATTGGAGGAAAAGCTCCAAATAAAGGAGCTTGGACCTCACCAATGTAAAGATTTTGAGCTAAAAAACAAGACTTTCATTTTCCAATTCATGGTATGAAATATGTAATATTTTTACAGGTGGTTTCCAAAATAAAAAAGGTTGGTTTTTTTTGTTTAACCCCAGCTAAAATTCATGCACAACCACTGCCATAAATAGTCTGCTAATTAAGTCAATGAACATCACATAGGCCTACCAATTTTATAAGCAAAATCAATAATTAGGATTAAAGAGGCAGGCTAAAGATCGCTGGTCACTTTCGGTTTAGCAATTAATGTGCCTGGTTCAATTTCCCGATAGGTCACACAGGTATAACAGAGCAAAAAAAAAAAAGGGGGGTAAACCAGGCCTCACAGCTGCTTATTATATTAGAAATAGTACTATTTATCGCTGCCTTCAATCAAGATTGAATAGGTTAAGCCCCAGGAACTATATTTGCTTTCCTTGCAAAGATACGTCTGATTAAAAAAAAAACCCTTGCCAAGGTGAGTGACGTCACAGTGTGAATGACCGACCGTCAACGCAGCAACAGTCAGTGATGGTATTTGTAGGCCTAACAACGATGTTTGTCTATGTTTATGTACCGCAGCGATAGGTTTGCCCCAAACCACCCCAATCCCTCTTCAGTATGCAAGATGCATGCTCGGTGATATGAAAAAAGGTCTAGCAAAGAGCGTCATGCATAAGTTTGAAAAGTTTGTTGCAGTGTTAGCGCCGTAATTTTTTTTTTCTTTTAGACCTTTAATATTCTTGCATTATTTATGCAGAGAAGCACTGCTAAATCTAGACTAGGTTTTTTTCTGAGAGTATGACCAATCACCAATTGGCAAAATTCCGGATTTTATGATAAAAATGCGGATTTCCGGAATGCAGGTCATTTTCAGGTAAACTTCCGCAACAAATCCGGAATTTCCGTAATGGTAGGCATGTCTGCAAAGGGCTCTCAAGATGGGCAGTAAAAATAGTCATTAATTTTCCCCACTCTAAGTCTTCAGGATGTGAATCAGCTGCCACATGAATATGGGATTAAGTGATTTCCCACATTGTAAATCCCCCCGCTTTCCTTAAACATATAGTTTTGATTATTGAAAATTGATATAACAGATAAAGCTTGTAAAGTTGAGATATTTTACTTTGTTCCTCTCTTATAAAGAGCTCAGCCCAGCAAGTTAGAATGCCTTGATTTAGTCACAAAGTTAATGTAGATTAACAAGAAAAATCCGATGAGCTGCTCTCAACAGCTCTCAGGAATTCCGGGAAAAATGGCAACCCTCTTACAGCGGTTCACTGTAATGTCTAGGTCAAAATACGCAATTTCAAATATTTTGCTACAATAACTACATTGTTGTTTTGACAATCACAAATAGGACTTTGCCCACTAAATTGACAATAGTTTGCTAGTTTCTTGCAAGTGTAAGCAATCTTTTAAAAGAGAGCTCTGTAGATCTAAATGTAAACAAAATCACCTTATTTTGCTAGCACTTGTGATTTCTTGTTCGAGCAGTCTATATTTCTCAAAATAGCATCAGGTAAGAGACCACCTTATAGAGGACCTGCTGAAGATGCTTTGAGGTTGTTTCAAGAAGATTTAGTGTATTTGCATCAATACACAATTGCATGTTAAAAAATATTAACCACTTTTAGTTCCAGTACAAAAACTAAATCAGAAAGAAGCAAAAGAGAAAGTCCAGTACAAACGAAAGTGACTTAGTCTAAATTCATCATAGTCCTGGCTTCGCCGAAAAATGCCAAGACAACAATAAGACAAACATGCAAAAAATTCATACAATTGCACAAAAATTGTGTTATTTATTGAGCCGTACATCGTGAATGCAACATGAATACTGGTAAACCGGTAAGTTTAAAAATAAATTTTTATAAAAATCGCAACAAAAGAGCTAAATTTAATGTATGAACTTCTCCAAGCTATTTGCAATCAGTGTAAGTAGGCCTAGACAGATTAAAAACTTTTTTTTCCAGATGTTATTATAATTGCTAAGTTTATGACCTTCCTTCTACTTTAATACGGTAACAGTTTTAAACATGAGCTTCAACTCTTAAACATGTTTTACATTTTTGCTTGAGATTAGCTTATTTACTGTTAAAAGCATTGATTTTGTTATCCTTATTTATCATCACTATTTGCATGTGCAGCTAATACTTATTTATTGTTCATTGAGCAGGTCAATACTTTGAAGTTCTCGTTATAAAAAAAAAATGTCATTATCATTATTATCACACATTCGCAAAATCTTCTGCTCTCTCCCTCAAATGAAAAAAAAGACAAGCCAATCTCGTTCAAAGCTATGTATGAAAAAGATGTTGTGTAACGGTATACAAAAGACAAATTTATTTATTCATATTACGAGGGACGTCCGAAAAGAAACAGGAAAAGGGGCATAATTCTTGAACCAAACCATATTTTTTAATTCTGTAAATGGGAAACACCAGTACAACAAATCAACTTTCACGGTGAGCAGTTTCAGCACCATTCATGAACGCACGATTGAACACTACTGATTCCAATATAGCTACCCCCATCAAAGAGTGGTTAAAGCTGGAGGTCAGAGCTGTTGTGCGTTTTTTGTTTTCTAAAGGAACAAAACCTTCTGAAATTCACAAACAAATAGCAGAAACATATGGTGAGGGTGCTATGTCAAGATTTAGAGTGTATCAATGGTGTACTTGGTTTGGGGAGGGCCGAACCAGTCTAGGTGATGAGCCAAAGTCTGGTTGCCCGAAAACATCGACCAACGAGGAGAACACAACTCGTGTTGACGAACTCATTAGATGTGACAGGAGGATGAAGATACGCGAAATTGCTTTAAAACTCGAAATTCCAAAGAGTACAGTTCATGAAATAGTCCATGACACTTTGGGATATCGGAAGGTGTCTGCCCAATGGGTTCCAAAAATGTTAACGGAGGATCACAAGCTTCAAAGGGTTGAAATTTTGCAATGCCTTCTGCAGCGATGCCAAAAGACAATGGAGATGAGGATACGACGCATATTGGTGTAGGGCCTGGTGGAGACTTTCAAGCATACAATAACCTCTTTGACAATCTGATTACTGGTGATGAAACTTGGGTCCATCTTAATACCCCAGAGACAAAGCGCGACTCCATGACTTGGAAACGTCCATCCTCTCCCGGCACCAAAAAGTTCAAAGTGCAGAGGTCCGCAGCTAAAGTGATGGCTACCCTGTTCTGGGATGCGAAAGGTGTGATCCTCTTAGACATTTTGCCACAGGGTCAGTGTATCAATGCTGCCCGATACTGCAGCACTCTTGACCGCCTTAAAAAAGCAATTCGTCCCAAAAGACCTGGGCTCTTGAGAAGGGGTGTTGTGCTTCAGAACGATAATGCGATCCCTCATTCAGCAAACCTTACACAGCAATGGCTGCAGCGCTACGGTTGGGAAATTCTTCCTCATCCTGCCCACAGTCCAGACCTGGCAACCTCTGACTTTCATTTGTTGGACCCTTGAAGCGCCATTTTGGAGGCATGGCTTTCAAGACAGAAGATGACCTCATCAGGGAATTGAGGAATTGGTTTGATAATCTTGACGTTGATTTCTTTCGAGTGGGTATCAATTCGCTGCTGTCGCGCTGGCAAAAATGCATCGATCTCCACGGGGATTACGTTGAGAAGTAGTGGAAGAGTGAACTTCAATCTGTGTGAGTTTCAAATTTATCTGATCAAAACTCTTTGAGGTATGCCCCTTTTCCTGTTTCTTTTCGGACATCCCTCGTACTTTGACATTGAATTTGAATTAGATCTACACAATACCAGTAGGAAAGGTTAGACTAAGTTTTTTTTTCTTTTGTTTCTCATGCAAGCAATTAGGCCTACTGACAGTTCAAAAGTAATCAGCTTCGATTATATAAAATTCACTCACTAGAAATTAATCTTTTTTGCCTTAACGGCATAGTCAATACTTGCACGATTAGGCCTAACTAGTGTCAAAAACAATTAAAAAACACTGAAAAAATGTTTTTATAAAAACTTGTAAGTAACCATTTCTAATCATAGCTCTCATCCCATTATCTGTGTTTACATAGAGTAAAAAAAGGCTTGACCACCATTACCCCCAAGACACCAAGTCAAACTGCTAGTTAAAATATGAGGCGTTTAGCAAGGAAACGTGACTGATTTTTAAAGAAAAATTAAAGCCTATAAAATACACAAATATAAAAAAGATAACAAATATAAACTTTCATTTGAACTATTCTTTTAAGCTTTTTAACTTCCATAACTTGAACTTTTCTTTTTCTCCCTAAAGGACACACTAAAAAGTTGGCAGACTGTTTAAGTTTAAGTGATCGCTTTTTCCGCATAGGGTGTTTAGATCCCTAGCTCACCCAGCATTACTACCCAATAAAAATCCGTTGATCAAGACAAACTTTTCATATTAACTACTTTCTCGAATAAAGTTATAAAAAAGTTTCAGATCCATCCATTTTCTTTCTGCAAGTCCAAAACGCCAATCTTCAAACAAATATTAAGATCCTAGCATTCCTCTCTGACCGAACCTAGGTCATAGAGGAGTAGACAATCAAACACGACTGAATTAAACAAAAATAGCCTATAGAGACTGATTTCAATTCTGATTATAGATAATGGATGGGCTTTCGGAAGACTGTAAGTTTAGCTTTTTTTTTGCAACAAAATCTTCCGATTCCAACGAAAAATATAAAAGAAAAGGGAATCGCAGTACCTTATACCCTAATGAACCAAATGAAAGGTAAACGGGGGTGGAAGGGTCGACCTTTCTTGCTCGCGGCCGTAGAGTGGCACATAATTTGGGGGGGGGTTTAATTAAAAAATAAAATTAAAAAAAAAAGTAGCAATTGACAGACTGAAACCAAACCAAGCCTTACGTGTGCACAGAGAATATAATATATATCTTTACAAAAAACATACATTGAAGGAGGAATTTTCAATGAAAATCTAGGCCTCAGCGCCGCTGATGGAGGATTTGGGTACCACATACGGTCTTTAGAGCAAAAAGGACTAGATTCGCAAAGCCAGTATGTTGGGAAATGAAGAAATTATTCATAAAAACCTTTAAAAATCGTATTTTCATCGCTATAAAAGTTGCGTAAAGAAATGAGAAAAAAAGCCCGAAAAGTGCGGGAAAGTAAAAAAATGCGGCCGCAAATTTGCCAATGGGGCTGCGTTAAACTGCGATGCCAGATAGTCACAGTAAGAAAAATCGTAATTTAGGCCTAAAAAATGTAATGCGTGATTTTGACCTCCAAAACGTATACATAGGTTTTTTATTAATGGTTGGCAGCTCTGCAGGATGCTTGGATCGACTTCACTTACACCCAAAGCATTGTTTCTATAGGTATCACAGTCACAATGCACATTAGAGTAACAGAAAGAGTCCCTTAACTTGTGAATAGTGTACAGAAAAATCATTTGTTTTTTTTTTCAATTTTGCTATCTGAAAAATCATGCATCCCTGCAAAATTTACAAGACTTATCCACTTTTACCATGGATTACTTTATTGCTGGATTATTACTTGACAATTTCTTTTTTTTCAGCCTTTGATGAATAAACACAAATTAATGAACTGTGGGCAGGTTAGTATTATAGTTACCAAATTTTTTAATATGAATTTTTTTTTTCATTTTTGTTTCCACAATGTTTAATTTGAGCATAGAGGGTTTGCCAAAAGGTGAGCAAATGAATTGTGTCACTGAGGCTCAAAAATGAAACTTCAAAACTGAAGTTCCTGGTAGTTAACTTTTTATTGCTTTTTTAAAGTAACCTATACCTAATTGATGCAAGACTAGTGTTCACAGACCAAAAAATTGACATCAGTTGGGGAGACCATGAAAAGTTTTGAACATAACAGTGATGACACATTTTTAAAAAAATGAACAATAAAAAATGCAGATATTACTTTTTGGCAGGTTTATTTTTACATTATACAATTAAGAAAGAACACATTTCATGAAGAATATGTAGAGAAAGTCAATATTGAACACCAATAAGTCTGCATTTATATCGTCATGGTTATGGTCAAAGAATATGAACATCTTTAAGTTTTTTATATACATGCCAGCTTTGGAAATTTAGCCATGCAAAGTTAAGAGTGCTGAATCAAGTATGCTTAAATTTTATTTAGTAAATGAAACCTATTTATTAAGTCCTTTTTTTTATAACAGATTTTTGCACAAAGTGAAAATATCATTCGCACATAACTATGATGACACAGTTTTTGTTCAACACTAAGTACAAGAACATGCTCTAAAGCAACCTTGCTGAAACCTTTATAGAATTATATCGTCATTGACAATCGCAAATTTATATCATTTGAACTCATGAAATAAAATTGTATTGAATTAAAGGAGTTAGAAAATTTTTAAAAAGCGTCACACTGGGAGCAAGCAAAAGCTGTAAAACCTTTCACAGTGTTTATGTTATTACCTTTATGTGGCATAAGAGAGAGCATTGCATCACACCATTTGAGGAGATAAGCATAATTAATGTAGTTAAAAAGTCAAAACATATAGATCAAATTCCTATGAAAAGTCAAAAGAGAACACAAACAGCAGTGCAATACGAAATTAAAAATAAAAGAAAAGAAAAATAGCGTGTACATTTGAGCAAAATTGAAGGCCATTCATCTTGTCACAGTTCCCAACTTCGAATGACACTTTATTTCTCAGTTATATTTCACCTTTGAAAAGGCATATATTTCCATTTCTTTATTGTTTAATTCAATTTTTTTTTGTAAAAGAAAATAAAATACACCAGGCATAGATCCATCGAACAGTAACATTGCTCCTCAGCTAAAATACATCTCATGCTTTTGGGCTAAAAATATGACTTTTTGCACTTTTAAGCGAATAGTAACTCATAAGTTATTGAAGAAACATCAAAGCTGTAGCTAAAAGTAGTAACAATAAAAACAATATTTTTGTGTGGGCCTTTGTGTATGATGTTAAACAATATTAAAATTATGTATGTCAAACGTAACTATGACGACATAAACAATGCCGTCATTTGCACACATAATCAATACCATTAAACTCCTCTAAGTTTGAAGTGTATTGTGAGTGGGTTTCTTCTCTCTCACTCGCTCTTTTGTGTGTGTGTGAGTGGTTAAAAAATATACCTGGTACATGCACTTCTGAGTAGATGTTACACTGATCTTCTGCTAAAAATATCTCACATGAGGTCTTGATTTAGATCTAGATCTAGGCCAAAAATAATTTTTTTTCAAACGATAAGTGGCTCATAAAACATTGAAAAAACATCAAGGCTGTAGCTTATTGTAGTAAGAACAATGTTTAGAATTCTTTCACACATAACTATGACGACAAAACAATGTCGTCATTTGCATGAATAATTAACTCTTCCCAAGGTTGCAACTATAGTCGCGATGGTCTCTATGGGCTCCCACAGGTTATCGCGACTATAGTTTTGTTTTTTTGTTTTTTCCCCTTTCGTAAACTGCTAAGACTAGCAGTCTACGCTTTAGATTGGGTGAGAAATTGAGAAGTAAACAAAGTGTAGAACTGAATGTCTTCTATGCTGTTGAAAATCATGGCTGGAAAGGTCCCAATTCTTGACCAGTTTGAGGAACTGTATGCAGACAATAATGGCAGGGATAGTGCTGAATTTGTACAAGATGCACATTCGATATTTAGGGTACTTGTCAGGAAGCCTGAGCCTATGGTTCAAGCTCCTGGAGATCAAGATTTAGATGTAGATCTAGCAAGTGGCTGGCATCGCCTCCACTACCAGAACCACTGACAAACACAAAAGCAGACATATAAAGCAAAAAGGTTGGTGGCATAAATTTTTATTTCATACGAAATCTGTATTCAATTGAAGAGCGTATTTCCAAAACTCAGTACTTGCAGTTTCGTTAAAAAGTTAGCTATCCCCCTTAAAGTAAAATTCATTGCTCCTTTTATATTGTGCACACAATAATCTTTCCAAAAGTACGTAAAATCAGTTGCAAATGGGCTTCTGGAACAGGCTGTTTTTCCAAAACTCTGTACTTGCTGACGTATATATTTTCCAAAACTCTGTGCTTTCTGCACGCCTGCGCACCATTGCTTTTCCGTGTAAACACTTAGTTTTGGAAAGTTCATACCTCAATCGAGCTAAGCATAAACTTAGTCCACTGCCACGATGGAACACGAAACTGAGCTTACTGAAGTGTTTTCTTTTCCTGTTACGCCTAGACATGGTAGAAAACGTAATAAAGTGTGGAAGAAAATCATGTAAAAAAAACCTAAGGCAGAAGATGTGAAAAAGTTGATGAAGTTTTTTAGAGTACCAGAGAGAGCTAAAGGGTTAAATGATGATGTCTTGATGGCAGCTGAGGCTGAGAATGAGGACACTGATGAAAGAGATGACATATGTAGCTATGATGAGAGAGAAAGTTTTGTGTAAATGCCTACAACAGTAGTGAACAATAGGAAAGATGGTTTAGATTGCTATCAAGATTTAAATGTAATCTTTATTTTTGAGATTTGATTCTATGATAACATTGAAACTTTTGTGTACATAGCCCAAGCAAAGATAAAGAAGGTTTAGGTTACTGCTGTATGTTTTCTGAGTGAAAGTGTTCATGACGCTACTTGCTATGATGGTAAATGAGGCTAAGAGAAAAAAAATTATATGTGAAAATGATGCAATTAAAACTATTGGGTAAATAATATGGCAGTGTGAATGTGGGCTTTAAGCAATCATGTCCAGCTGTGTGTGTGTTTTAACATTAGAAAATTATACATTTTCATTAAAAAAAAAAAAACCAACAAAATTATGCAAAAATGCTCTAAAATACTAAAATGTCTTAAAATTTTAATGAATTATCCAGAAATGTATAAAAATGAACAATGAAAATTGTGACTGAAACCCATTTACAAGTCATGTTTTCTTTATTTTAAGGGAGTACTATTATTTTAAAAGTACTTAGTACCTTGCACTAACACAAAACACCTTTAAGCACATTTTGGCAAGTATTAATCAGTTTTTCCAAAACTCAGTTAAATGATCAAATACTGAGTTTTGGAAAAAGTTTATATTTGCACATAAATTATTTCTAATCAATCAAAGAAGGATTTTAATAAATATCTTGTCTTATATACTGCCTTTGAAGGGGTCATTCTCCATAAGTCAAAACAACGATTATTTACCTCCAAGAATCTTGATTTAATTTTCTCACTTTTTTCAGTACAGTTAAAAATGCAGATACAGAGTTTTGGAAAAATGCTCTTCAATTTCCTTTCCATTGGTGCATGGTTTGTAGTTTTATGTTGAAAAACAAAAAAGTTATCTGAATTTTTGTATAACACCTTTTAATTTTCCAAAAACTCAGTTAATTTGCCTCTAGGGGACCTCGCAGGTCCTGATTATTCGACTCTCCATGGGTAAACTCATAGCACAAACACTTGTATCTTTACGCATTCTATAAATACATAAAAGCAATGTGCGTAAATAACACAGTATAAATTGAAAGCAGCATTCTGATTATTTAAACCTCGTTTATTGGCATAATGTGTGCTTTCTAGCATAACTTTGTGCAAAGGTATATCGCGCATAACAATTACGACATGCCCATTGTCATCAGTTCCCAACATAATGTCCATCCATACAAGCAATGTGCTCTGCTGTGATCCCAACCAAGTACACTTTTACACACTTAAATCTGATCACTACACTTTTGAAGAAATGGACCAAAAATTAAGCTCCAAATAAAATAAAAGGCAAAACACTTTCTTCGCAAATAACGTTGCTGATGCGATGACGACAAAAGAAAGCTTAGTTGAAGAGGTAGAATCCATTCTTCTTGTGATCTCCCTTTGCTTCACGAAAAAGAAGTGCACACGGGAAAAAATCGTCTGCTGCAAATACGACCTCATTTTATGATTGGTTCTTTCTTTCATAAAGAATGACCACATTATGAAGATATCGTAAAAATCTAATTGATATGCATATTCAGGAAAGGTTACAGCCTCGATTTCGCTTGGGGTGTGTTTTAACGTTATTCTTGACATTATGCCCCTTTATGATAGATAGAGAAAAGTCAGAAGGAATTAGTGGGCCCAGGAAATGATGGCACATGTTATGTTCGAAACCGATACTTTTAGATGAGAAGATAAAAACAATGACAGAGACTTGCGGTTGTTTCATTGATGCCAATTGTAGTTGAGGCATACACTTATGGCACTGCAAAGAGACTTTGCTCTAGAAGTTTATTTTATTATTAAAATTAGATCTCTAGCAAGTAACATAATTTTTATCAACAAACAAAAAGGATTGCGTTGCCAATTTACCTAAGCCTATGGGTCTGCTCCCACAGCTTAACCATGATATTAAACACAACATACCAAATTTTAAGGGTGAAATTTTATTTTACATGCAATAGGAGCCAATCTATTAAGACTGTAAAAAAATGCTCACCTTTTGGCAAACTCTCAAATGAAACATGATTTATGCTGGTTTTTATGTGTTACACAATTGTTAACGATGTGAAGAAGCAGCGAAAGCAACATTATGCCTTTTTGTGGATTTAAACATTTTATTTGAATTTTTTGTTTCCCTATCGCGATAAAATGCGACACACTCTGTCCTATTTTTATGACGTTGTTGTTTAAAGGGCTAAAGACCATATTAAATATCGGTTATGACCTATCTAACCACCCTACAAATATTCTTTGAATATTTTTCCGCGTTTTTATCATCAACAGTAGTTTTCAAATGCACTTTCAACTCTCATTAGGGGCTGTTCAAGTATAATCTTACACCTTTTTGGGAGCTTTTGATAGATTTTGTTGGATCCTGGAGCTCTCAGTAATCATGGCGTATGCAAATTGGCGCACTACTTTGTGACAAGATGAGAACTTAACAATCGCTTATCTTGTGGATTAAAAGAGAGCAGTACATGAATTACTGTAGTTGAACTTATTTCTTTTACCAATGTAGCAGTCAAAGTGCTTTTGTGGACCACTCGTGACAATAATCATAATAATAACAAAAACAACAACAACATGTAAATCATTCAAATTGGCAAAAATGGAAAATCAACATTCTAAAAATATAATACTGTTGGACTGATTCGTTTATTGATTGTATGTTAAGAATAGCTACCCCACCCTTTTTATGTTGACGTTTTTTTTCTTTTTGTTTTTCCCCTCACAAAAAAGTAATATTACACTTGTTCAAGGACACCCTCCCCCCCCTTTCTTATGCTGTTCTTGTTCTCGTGACAATAATCATAATAATAACAAAAACAACAACAACATGTAAATCATTCAAATTGGCATAAAATGGAAAATCAACATTCTAAAAATATAATACTGTTGGACTGATTCATTTATTGATTGTATGTTAAGAATAGCTACCCCTCCCCTTTTATGTTGACGTTTTTTTTCTTTTTCTTTTTCCCCTCAAAAAAGTGTAAAATTACATTGGTTCAAGGACCCCCCAAGGTGTAAGATTATATTTGAATGTCCCCTTAGAGGGCTGCAAAAACCTCACTGCCGACTACACGTTATGTGTTGCAATTTTCAATAGACTGCTGACAAATAAATATAAAATATCAGCTCCACCTTGCTTTAAACAGTTTGGTATCGTAAAAGGGAATGTAAACATCGAAGATCGCCTGGCATGCCCTGTGTGTCACCTCATTCTGTATCTGGAATCTCACTTTCAGCTTCAATTCCGCTTCGCAGAACCGAAGTTTGGGACTTTTTTTTGTGTGTGAGCAAAACAAAAACCGTCAACATCTTCAGTGAACAAGCGTTTACACCTCAATTTTGAAAAACAGGTTTAGCCTTTGGTAGTTTGCTGTGTGTCGCTTTAAAGACCACTGTCTATAACCAGGACGGTTCTTTGGATCTATAATTTCGGAGATCGAAAAAAATCATAACCGCGTAAGCGTTTGGTCACCCTCCGAGCTTTAGACTTTGCACTGACACACTATACATTCAAAATCATAAGATTTTCATGTTTGGGCTGAATTTTTGTTGTCTTTCTGTTTACAAGCTTTATGATTATTGCGGGTGTCAGGATGGCCGACACACATGAAACGCATTCGTCAGAAATTAGCGACACACATTTTTCTGATCTTCAACCTACCACTCTTTTAAAATTGCTTTATTGATGATATTATTATTCTCTATAATACGAAAGAAAACAGTGCAGTTAATTTAGAAAGGATCTTTTTTTTGTGAAATTTCAGAGGCTAAAACTTATCTTTACTGATGGTATGGCTTTATTCTTTTTACTATAACTTTAGAATAAATAATCTCTAGGTCGGGAGAGTCTTACATTTGAGTTCAGCATTTACTTATCTTTCTTTTGATGCATAATATGTGTATATTTGTTGTGAATTGAAAAATTGATGTTTGAAGACAATCTCAAATCATGTTTTTGGAATCTGTCATGGCTAGAAATGTGCAGAATTTATTTATGAACATATCCATACCAAACTTTTTTCTGTATTTTCTATATAACTCTAGCTATCTCACATTTTCTACATCCACCCCCTCATTTTATTAGATCCATAAAAATAACGTGGTCAAATTAAAAAACTTTAGTAATGGTCATGAAGAGTTTAGTAAAAATTTACAGAATTATCATAAAATCATGTTTCACTTCATACTTTCAGATTATAACAAGGCCAACTTTATTTTCCCGAACACCTTACTTTTATAAAGAAGGAGAGAGAGAGTTCAGAAACCCCAGTATACTTGTACTCATACTGTACGGGTACCTTAAAGTACCATTGCGTTTAGTTGGCCTTATGTTTAGGAAAATAGTCACTTCGTTATAATAATGGCTTAGTTTCTGATCAGAGATGGGCACAACTCCCCCCAAAAAATCCTGAGGTAGTCGCATGTAAGTACATACACACATATAATATATACATGGCAAAAGGTCAAAAGGTGCTCCTTCATTGGTGGGTGTTTTATAACTGCAATAAGTTACCTTCTTTAAATTGCTATTTAAATAAAAAAAATATGAAACTGTAGCTAATAAAATGAAGAGACAACTCACAATAGCATTAGTTGTTAAACCATTTATTTCTAAAACAGTGAATCGTTTTTTAATTGGGGATAAGTCTAAATTTACGTGTTTTTTCCTTTACTTTGAGGGCACATTGTTTGAGATAGTCAAATACACTAAATTAAATAAAATTTGCATAGTTGCTGACGTTTCCATTAAGTTAAGAGGTCAGTCTTCCTTTTTATATTTGGTCAAAAGTTTTTTCAAAGCCAATGAAGAATTAGATGTCATTGAAAATATAGTGTCTATTGTGATGCATGGTGTCACACCCTATGAACGTAGATCTCGTCAAACAAGGACCATAGTTCTAACACATTCAAACACTTTTCGGGTAATTTAAGGACTAGGCACCCAATGCTACTCTGAGAACAAGTATGAAAAGAATAAACATAATGATAAGCGAACTGGGCCTGTCTAAATTTTTGGTGTCACAAAATCACGAAAGACACCGGTTCCTCTAAACAGGAAACTGCTTTGCTTCACA
>BLXT01006709.1:303336-320784 GCA_019648995.1 Plakobranchus ocellatus | reverse complement strand
ATTAAGGATGTCAGTGGTAAGAAAATCAAATGCAGTAGCCCTGGCTGTATCAAATCAAAAGATGGAGCAATGCTAATGGAAAACAAGAAAGTACTAAGCAGATGGTCAGAATATGTTGAGGATCGTTTGAAAGATGATAGGTGCGAAAAACCCAAAATAAAGAAAAACATAGAAGGCCCAACTATCCTTAAAGAAGAGGTAGAAGCAGCAATAAAGAAAATGAAAAATGGGAAAGCCATGGGACCAGATAATATATCGGTAGGAATAATTAAAGCATTAGATAATTTAGGAATAAATCTGACAACAAAACTTCTTAATGCAATATACGATAGTGGTACAATTCCAGAAGATCTTTATAAATCTGGTTTTAGGAGCAACAGAATGTGAACTTCATAGAACAATCAGTTTAATGAACCATTTTACAAAAATCCTGTTACGCGTTTTGATGCATAGAATGCGCAAGAGTATAAGAACAGAAATATCCCCAAAACAGTTTGGCTTTATGCCTGACAAAGGGACTAGAAATGCAATATTCACTTTGTCAATGCTTATGGAAAGATGTATACAAATGCAAAAAGATTTCCACCTCTGTTTCATTGATTATTCTAAAGCTTTTGACAAAGTAAGACATGTAGAGCTGTTTCGTATGCTAGAAAAATTAGATATCGATGGGAAAGATCTGAGAGTAATTAGAAATTTATACTGGGATCAGACTGCATCTGTAGGAACTGAAGGAGAACATAAGTGATTTCAAACACATCAAAAGAGGTGTGAGGCAGGGATGTGCAATTTCCCCTGATCTTTTTAACTTATATAGTGAAATAATCTTAGGGAATCTTGATGATATTTCAGGCTTAAAAATAAATGGAGAGAATCTTATTTAATTCTAGGTATGCAGATGATACAGTTTTAATAACAGAATCTGGCAAGCAACTCCCAAAACTTCTAGATACTGTAGTTTTAGAGAGCGAAAGAATGGGCCTGTCTTTGAATGTAAAGAAAACGGAACGTATGGTCATCTCAAAGAAATCCTCTAACGCCAAGTGCAATGTCATTAGCAAAGGCGAAAAAATTAAACAAGTTACAAAATTTAAATACCTAGATTACCTGATAACATAAGATGGCAGATGCACAAGTGAAATAAACAAAAGAATTGCCATGGCTGAAGATACATTCCAAAAAATGAAACCTATACTAGCAAATAGAAACATAAGTATGACAACCAAAATAAGGGTAATTAAAATATATGTATGGTCAGTACTTTTGTATGGTGGTGAGTGTTGGACAATAAACAAAAGAAATAGAAAAAAACTAGAAGCATTAGAGATATGGTTTATCGGAGGAATGGTGAGGATATCATGGACAGAAAAAAAAGTCAAATGAATTGATTCTGAGAGAGGCTAATCTCGAGCGATCACTAATTAAAACCATTAGACAGAGGCAACTTCAGTTTTTATGCCATATTTACCGACATAAGGGTTTAGAACACTTAGCAATCACTGGAAAAATTGAAGGCAAACGCAGTAGAGGAAGACAGAGAATAACTTTTATTGAAAATCTTAAGTCATGGGCAATAGGCAAGGGTTGCATTATAGGGTTAACTGAGAATAGGTATGAGTGGAGGAACATGATCGCCAGTGCCTGTTCCAAGGTGCCTGATGATGATGATGATGACTACATTTCTATTGGTCGGCAACGTTTTTTTTTTCTTCGATTTTTCCTTTTTGTTTCTATCCTAAGGTCTGCTTGGAAAACTATGGACCAACCTGAATATATAGCTTGCTGCCATTTCTATGTGTTTTGGTAAGGGGCTATAAGAACATTATGAGGCACATTAACTTCCCCAAAAGTAAGTAAGAAAAACAAGAAACTGCCTCTGTTTTTTCTTTCATACTATGATTATCACCTTTTGTTTCTTTTAAATATTGTCAGCGTTATTACCGCAGTTGTTAATAGTTGGTTTGGTTAGGTCTATCTGGATAAGAATTTACATACCGGTATTTTTTTTTTCCTTTTGCCTTTGTGATCGCATATGATCCTTCTTGCTTATACACATGGCACACTTTCGATAAACTGCCCTAATTTTTAATTATGTTGTTGTTGTTATTTCAGCTAGGTGCACAAAAGTAAGAATACTCGTGGAAAATAATATTCATAATCATAGGCTACGTTTATCAACACAAAGGGATAATAACTTTGAAAACTGTGGTGACATTCAAATTAATTGTGGGCCTATTCTTATTTAAGAGCACACCTTATCTCTTCATTTATTATTATTTCTTTTTCAAAGTTGCAGGTGTTATTTATTTAGGCCCCCTATTTGCAATTTAGATTCTCACGCTAACATAAGTGAGGCATGATTTTATGCTTATAATTTTGTAACCACCACTTTACTCTTTTAAAAAATTCTTAAATTTTGTTTTGTTTTAGACTATTTATTTTTTTTATTTGGGTAAAGTAAATAAGTATTAATTTTACATTAGGCAAGTAGATGAGTTAATTGCAGACAGGATTATTGGAGAAGAGAGAGAGAGAGAGAGAGAGAGAGAGAGAGAGAGAGAGAGCAATGCATGTTTGCAGTGTAAAAATCTTTTAAAACCAATCCAATCATAGGATCTCGGCCTATGCACAGTGTAAGTTTAGCGTACATGTACCAGTACTTTCTACCTTCTTTGTTGTTAGGCTATTCGTGCAATGCATGTGCAATCAGGCCAGGCGAAGTATGTTCCCGCCCCTACTCGTCGTTACGTCAATGGTTATTTTTATCTTACAATTACATCGCATTGGTTGTTATCATGGCAGCTTACTAAATTTAGCTCTTTAGTCATGTTGTCGC
This sequence comes from Plakobranchus ocellatus, assembly GCA_019648995.1. Taxonomy (NCBI): domain Eukaryota; kingdom Metazoa; phylum Mollusca; class Gastropoda; family Plakobranchidae; genus Plakobranchus; species Plakobranchus ocellatus. Next base: position 317,948 of record BLXT01006709.1, on the reverse strand, counting down.
ACCTCTTGGGCGTCGTGAAGCCCTTTTTAATATAAACCCTATCGATTACAGCTCAATCATTGTATTTAGCTGTCTCGTGGATGCATTAACAACAAGACAAAGCATAGATTTTGTGGTAGGCAATTAATCATTGTCAGATTAGAAGAATCATGATGTTTTGAAGATTTTCTCACATTTTTTTTGATGCAAATTTATTTGATGTATTATAAATGATTGAGCGTAGAATTTTAAATCGACCATGTTCCTGTAAATCTACACTCGACACTGCTGTTGACTGTGCTTCTGATTAAAATTAACTCATTTGTGGTATTACTAGATCTATTAGGTTTTCGTTACGCATATGATCATGGCCTATCAGGACTGACAAAGCATAAGCATCAATGATCATTGTCTAGCCATGGAATATGAAATCCTAAGGCATTTCACTTCGCTCTTTGTTGATCAATGAGCGTTTATAATGTCATTAGTAAAAGCTGCAATAATCTGATTTCTATGAAGCTTATAGTGACTTTTCAACTTTTCCGAGTTGTTTATAAATGTAATTAGAGGGCAAACGCAGCATGCAACAAGCATGCCAAGGAGACATTTTAAATAGAGAGCAGCCGTAGGCCTAAGCCTATTTGTTGCCATTCGTTTTTTAAATCTCACACACAGCTTCAACGCAAGATTCGAAAAATAAATATATTTGATAGGAAGAACCGAAGACTAGATCTAGATCTAATCTTATCTTCTCTAGGCCAAGAAGTCTTAGTGAGAGATGTACCCTATATATATATATCTGAAAAAACGATGAGATTTTATATTTGTTTTATCATGAAATAAGACACAAACACAGAGGAACTGAACATCTTATGTTTATCATGGGAAAACAAAAAGTATATCATTATGTTAAAAGATGATCGCCATGATTTCTGAAAGTCAAATTCGACAGTGAAGCGAAGGGAAAGTGAGCATGGCCTTTTCAAAGGATACTTCTGAATAAATGCCATGAAATGTGTAATTTCTAGAAACCAGGTATATACACAATATCTTGGTTAAGCCCCTGTCATTGTGTTTCATAAACAAAAGTCCCTCAATGTTGTCATGGCAACAGTTTCTAAGGATACCACTATGGCAATACCTCACTTTAAGTCTGCCATTCATTAATCTCTAGGTTTGACAAGCAACTGTAATGTGTAAATGTCCAACTTGACACTAATGACAGACACCATGATTGTGTTGCTTTAATTCAAGGCTGCAAGTTACTACAGCTGCAATCAAGTGTATTCATGTATATTATATATGGTAGGCCTACTCTTTTAAGAATCCCAGACATCAAATAATTTTATGACGAGGTCATTGAGGCAACGAAAGGAACTTCTCAGCTCAAAGTGTGTAAAGAATGGTGTCTACATGATAGCCAAAAGCAATGATTGGTATTTGCTTTCTTCAACTTCGAGAAAGTCCCATCTTGATTAAGGTATGGTTCATCAAAATTTATTACATGTTTAGCCATGTTCATTATTGTTATGATGACTTTGTATCATCATCATCGGCGTCATCTTCCCCACCATAACCTTCATCGCCATCATCATCATTTGCCCTCTCCATCTCCTCATGATTATTATCACCATTGAAATCTTAACTGTCACCACAGAATAACCACTACTATTAAAAAATTGCCGACATCATCCTCATTATCTTTCTCATCACTATCAGGTATCATTATTTTCATCATCATTATCATGGTATCCCTCATTACCCCTCATTACCCCTCTCGTAATCCCCATCATTATCTCACATTGACAAAATCCGAAACTTATGCAAGTTTTAAAAAGTTGACAATAAATAGCAAACATATATTATCATCCTAAACATGAAACGGTTAAGTTTCAGCACAAAGTTTGATTCTTTTTTGCAGGAATTTTTCTATAAATATAGCAAAGCTTAAGCTACATTTGTCACAGTCGTTGATGCTTTACACTGAAACTTGTGTTGCAGCTATAGAAAAGCTTAGGCTTTGTCAACATTGAACTTCTCTCAAAGTGTTTAATGTTTGATAAATTTTATATAAGAGGGTGCACTAAAAGATGGATTAAAATCGTATTTTTAAAGTCGTCTTTTTTCGTGTTTGATTCAAACCACTGTCACTGTCAGTTTTGTTTTGGTGTTGCTGTATTGCAGAACCTATCAGGTCTCAGTCAAGCTGTCCAAGGCTCAGGCAAAGATCAAAGTGACAAATACACACTGTGTTTATGTGGTCAAAAGTTGAAGAGGACCAAGAGACCGATGGTAAAAACTTAAAGAGAATCTATGGCTCTGGATAATATCAGCTCACTTTACATTTATCTCATATTTGAAATATGTTCCTATAATTATGTTGATAATGTCAACTGTGTACTTAGATTGTATTGTTGATTTATAATTATATACTAGTATAGTATATGGGTAATGTATTTATGACTACAACGTAGTACTTTCCACTCTATTATTTGTTAACAGTTTATTTGTAAATCTTCTGCAATACAACCCGCATGTATCAATGTAATAACAAAAAAAATTTATTTTGTTGATATTGAGATGTCATTATAATTATATGAACTATGTTTCTCTGCCTATATTTTACAAGTTTTACTTGAATTATCAGACTTATTCATTACCCTAACTTAATTGCGTTCATCAAGGCTTAAGAAGGTTAAAAAAAAGATTTAAAATAATCAATTTAAAAAAACTGCATCATTTTTGGCCATACTCAGCTAGCACATTGTACATTGCTGAATTTTCCAATCACCTGTGAATTATTTAACTTTCACTTCAGGCGAGCTTTTGAATATAATATTGTAATTTTTTTTTACAAAGAAAAAGGTAATATCATTGCTGATCTACAAAAGTAAAATGGGTTCAATTTACTCTTCTATAAAAATAAACCCTGCAATGGCAGGGTGGACTATATTGTTACCCAGGAAATGGCCTCCAAAAGGCCCCGCTACGGCGGGGTACAAAATACAATGGAAACATTACAACAACCAGGTACTGCAGCCGATGTGGCAGATTGTGTACAAAGTTCGTCAGAATTGGACGCGAGATTCTTATCACAGATTGGAGGGTATGAAAGTGTGAGAAAAGATGACAGCTACCTCGAAAATAGCTCAAAGTCTGTTAGCACTTCAAGCACTGGACACGAAAACGCTTCCCAAAGAAATAAAGAAGATCATTTAGAACAGCTGATGCAGGTATTTGAAGCACTTGATATCAAAGCCAAGCCTAAACCCTATTACGCAGATGTTAATCATAAAGCCTGTGTAGAATCGCTCCGAAATCTAAATGATATTCTACCGGCTCGGGCAGATACTGCCGAGACCCAAGTCATCAGTTGCAAAAATCTGTTCCTCAAAGACAGGCGTGGCCAATTTTACATTGTGATTTGCGAGAACCACGACTCAGTGGACTTAAAAATACTCAAACAGCAACTTAAAGCCCACCGGAACCTGTCATTTGGTGACAGCACTGCTCTGCAGGAAATTCTCCAGTTGGAATCAGGTGAAATTACACCACTTGCTGTGATGCACGATAGTGCAAAAAATGTTCGAATCGCAGTTTACAGCAAACTCATCAAGACTGAGGTAGACCAGCCTGCTGTCAACTTTGCATTCCATCCACTCTGTGGACATCTTCAAGTAGATTTGTCCTACCTTGAATTGGTTAAGTTTTTGGAACATTTCAACAAGGTAGTTGAGGTGATTTCTGACGAATCCTTGAATCTAGTGAAGATTTCACAGTCTGGCAATTCTCCACATCCTGAAACAAACCGTCACTTGTCAAACAGCCCAGGAAGTGAAATGAAAAAACAGAGCACTGTGCAAGAGTGTGGCCCAGGGATAAATCAACCAGACAGTCCTCTTCAAACTCTCAGGGACTGCTTTACCACTGCAGGACTGGATTCCCACATGACGGTTACCAACAACTTGATTAGTTCAATCGAATCAATAAACACAACTTACCATGAACTCTCGGAAGCCGAGATAGTTGCGCACATCATTCAACTGAAACCTAACAATTGCCTTGGGCAGGATAAAGAAACAAATTATACATCTAGTTTTGCTGACCGTTGTGGATATTCACAAACGAATGAATCATCTCAAGGCACAACTGTACAACCAGAAAAAATCAGCAACACCCAAGTGATGGCAGAAGATCTGGGTTTCTTTCCAAGTGAGGTGGTGAAAGAACGACACACAACACCGCGCAAGACAACCTTTTTGAGCCGGAAAGGCAAACTGAGATCGTATATAAAAAAGCAGAACCAATTTGATACAAACGAAGATAGTAATACTTCTAAAAGTTGCCTAATTTATTTGCAGGACAATGGGGGTGGCAAAAAAAGTATTCCTGGCAATTCAAGTTTTCCACCTCATAAGGAACTGAACCAGACAGTTCAACATGATCATGATGTCTCATCGCTGAATACCACACAAAGCGAGTTACAAGACCTGGTCTCAGTTGTTACTTCTGCCAAAAGTCAGGCTATATCTGTTCAAACGCTTGAGCAAAGGCAAAAGAACAGTTCATGCAAAGTCCAGCATAAACAAGGAAAAAAATATACGCCTGATACTGAACAATTCTACTCATCTTTAAGCAATTCGGGTGCTAAATTTACTGAAATTGATTTATCCAGCGATGGAGATGGAAAAGTCATTAGACCCTCTGTTGGTTGCCGCTGTTTCTTGCTGCAGGACAAAAGCGATAATTATTTCTTCATTATCTCTCATGAGCTCTATGAGCCAGACTTCGGGCGTCTCAAAGCAGCACTAAGGCCGAGGAAAAAATTAATGATCGCCCATCCAGCAGATATCGTTTTAGTTCTTGGGGCCGATCCTTCAAGACTGAGTCCATTTGCAGTGCTCACTTTGCGGAATCAGAACTCCCAGGTATTTATTACCAGAAAGATCGTTTCACCTAATCTTGTGCTCTGCATTCAACACCCGTTCAAACCAGCGTACAGAATTATCATGGAGTCATCTGAGATGCAAAAATACCTGCAGTTTCAAGGAGTAACATTTGGCGTTGTAGAAGAAAAACATTGGCCATCTAGGTTTAATTTCCCTTTCTCTCAGTTTGAAAACATGGGACAGAAGGGTAAAGAACTCTATGGCTTAGGTACAGAGTCACGCGTGCTGGTTACAGATGACGAGTTCATTGCCGCGCCTGCATCAATACTGGGACAGTCAGGCTCAGAATCGAGCAATAATGCTGTGATTGTCAGTTCTTACCAGCTGAAAAAAAACTCATTGAGCTATTTAAAGCTGAGAAACCTTTTTCACAACTTACGATCTCTTTCAGATGTAAAAGACGCACTTTACAATTACATGCTTGCCCGTCATGTATTCCCCTTTTATACTGAAACTCCCCATAATGATGAGGGTAGCTCTGTGGATGGAACAATCCATAACACTAACACACATATAAATTCCCTGCAGACGCCAAACATGAATGAATCTATGAGAGATCAGATATTACACAGCCACAAGATTAAAACATCCACCAACAACCATGAAAAGCAGTCTCCACATATGCAAGTAAAAGAGAGTCAGATACAACATCTCCAGATTGTTCTAAAGACTACAGACGACCTTATAAAACATCTTTCTGCTATGGGTGTATCATTTACATTAAAAAGGAGACAAAAACACATGGTCGCTGACCACTACAAAGAGCCAGACGACATGGAAGATAATAATATTATTGAACACTGCTCGATCATGCATTTGACCAATAAAGCAGGACACAACTTTCTCATCGTTGGTGCGCACGACGACTTCCCGATGTCAGTGAAAAGATTTTGTCGCAGATGTCGCATCAGGGAGCACCTAGATATTCGAGCAGATCCTCAAGAAGAAAGAGAAATGGATTTTTTGTCTGAGATTGCCCTGGGAATGATGCCGTTTTGCTTTGCTGATGGAGATCTGCGAGCCCTGCTTTGGAGCAGGTTGAGACCTGAAGGAAAAACATGTAGAAAATCTATTGATAGCTTCATAGCGGAACAGCCTGGAGTGACTGTAGTTTTGACAACCACGCTTTACATTGACCCAGCCACACATATGGAGTTTGCTGTAGGTGCTGAGGGATCCAAGCTACGAATGACATCATCAGAGTTTGTGAAATACTCTCAAGCAGTTGGGTTTGAAGTTTTGTACTATTGACCAAAAGTCATGTAGGACATTGAAAATGTTTGAGAAAAGTAACAATTACTGATGTTGATCTCCGCATCCTGAAGCAAAGAAAAAAGACTTACCGGTATGATTAATTTAAGTGGTACATGTCAAAAAAATTGGTCCCTTATTTGGCAAAGTGTGGAGAAACTGAGGATCCCGCTTTTTTTTTATTTTTTGTCATGTGGCATTATGGGATAATTTGCCGAGTGTTGAGAGACCTAGCTAAACAATTGGGGCTGGGTGGACACAGGAGAGCCGATAAAATTGGCCTTAACTTGGTATTGAACTAGTTGCATTTCCCATGGTACGTTTTTAAATTTTAAAAACAGTAAATTGCAATTTATTACAAGTCAATACATGATTATTATAAACTCTCCCCCTCCCTCTGTCCCGTATTTTTATGAACTTTACTTAATTGTGTGATGAATCTAATGAACAGAAAAATTATAATTTCTTAAAGATTTAACCCTATCGGAGTACCCGTACAAAATGTTTTATTGACGTTTATCTGTAGGTCGGGGGTAGCTGAGTGCCCCCACATTTTAAATAATAAATAGTCTTATTCGTAAGTGTGAGGTAACTACGTGTTTCCATACCTTATACTAGTGAAAAAATCGCTATACATACCTATCCGTACGTGGGGGGTAACAAAATCACCCCATACTTTATCCGGGAGGGTTTCTGAAATGACCTCAGGTCAATTGAATATTGATTTTCTGTCAATCATTATTATGTAATCATATGTCAAATTGAATTTTTCAGGAAAGAAAAATTCGTATTTTAAGTATTTTTAATAAATTAAAAACAAGTTTTGAGGGTAACAAAATTACCCCACACGTACCGATAGAATTAAGACACGTTTTCTTTGAATTTTATGGACCCTCAATTGAAGTGTGAATAAATAAGTAAAGTTATTTCCTCTCCATAAAAAATGAATTGTTCCTCAGCCATTGCCCAACATAGATTCTAAGCAAAATGAACAAGAAAGGCTTTGTGGAGATGATCTCAAAGGGATGACCATTGTGAAAAGCAAAAAAGAAAAAATAATTAAAAAAAAATATCCTCTTCAATTCAATCGTTTTCAAATACATGTACTTTGCTTTGTTATATATCCTGAAGTATCTTGTTCAGTGACTTTTGACAAATGAGTCATATTGTATAGAAGAATCACAAAACATTGTTTCTTTGCAACTGACCAGAGTTTGTTGTTATGTTATGTCGCATATTTTTTTGTTGCCCCAATTCCTTCCTTGATTTTTTAAATTAATTGATTAGTCAGAATATTTGATTGAACCTTATCTATGGTATTGTATAGAGGCATATTTAGTGAAAAAGTTACACATTAGTATTCTATGCCTTCCGTTTCAAAGAGAGCAAAAGTCAAGAGAGGCTCAATGCTCGCCACTGCATTCTTGAATGGTGCGTCAAGTTTTGAGCTATGGCATTTTTGTTAGCTTATTATGACTAGTCTTTTAAACTTTGTGATTGTGAATTTGAAATGATGAATATTTGCAAACAATCACATTTCATTTTGAAATGATTGCTCAAACATGCTCAAATTGGTCCTGCATTATTTTTTTTAATTAAATAAACTCCCAAATAAGTTCTTAACACCTAAAGGACCGTAGACGAGAATACTCGCGAAAGAAAACCAATCATAAAAGACCAGCAATGAGTATACTCGCGAAAGAAAACCAATCATAAAAGACCAGCAATGAGTATACTCGCGAAAAAGTACCTAGCCATAAAGGACCAGTGACGAGTATTCTCGCAACAGCTAGTCCACTAAATTATTCCAATCTAGATTTTATTTTTTACTTATTTTGAATTTCTAGTAACCTTTTTATGGGTATACAAACAAAGGATTTCCATTATACTAGGCTTATCACTATTGGTGTTAAAGGTACGCATATAGATTTCGAGAAAATGGGGGCGGCGACTCTGGTCCTGGGGACTGAACAGGGGGATGGCAGCCCTGGTATGGGAGGGGTAACTCTAGGGTGGCAAGCCGGTCTTTTAAGTGTTAATCAGCTGACAGTGGGACACCTTTGTGAACATGTTATAAAATAGAACCCAAAGCAAGGGAAATATCAGCAATTACATAATTGTAGAAAAGACTGATTTTAGTTTTTGCTGCATAAAAAAGCCAGAGGGAACTAAATCTCTGTATAATATATTAATTCTTCCTAGAAGTAAAACTAAAAGGAATATCAGTCAGTGAAATTTACACAAAAGCCTGCCGTTTCTTCAGAAAAAAAGGGCCTAAAGTTGAACAAAAGCATATTAAACAACAGTTAGATGTATGTAGCCACATTCCTGTATTTCCGACTATCAATAGTTATTCATTTTTTAGGCTCTTAAAATAAAAAAAAAAGGCAATGTAATATTTTGCTATAATGTAAAATGTACATCTAAAGACAATCTGTAGCAAAATTCAATGGGCTTACATTGATATATATGTAATTGTTGTATGGTCTTTGTCATGCATATATTTCTTTCTTTCTTTACAATATGCTTTTTGTTTAACATTCCAGAAAGGCTATGTTTAAACCAGTCATATCTTCAATTGGGGCAGTCGGTGGTACATGTACAGGTAAAAGCAAATCCACCCTAAAATCTGCAGGGACATTTCTGAGGCAAGTTTGTGCTCTGCCTTGGCACCCTGGCCTGACAGGGGCCTAAAAGTCTGAGATCACCATTTTGTAGACTGGCTGTACACAAAAACCTCACTATTTAAAGTTTCTCATTATGCAGTTTCAAGTTAAACAGATGAGTTAAAATGTCTTACATATGTGACTCGTGATACATTTTGACTGGTTTTGAGACTATTTCCATTTCTCCCAAACTGCCATCACACTGTTTTAACAATGGCAGGAAAAAAAAAAAATCAAGTTTTTGAAGTAAAGTATCATAGTATCAATTTATTTCTCGATTCAACAAGGATAAATTAATAATCATTGTTTTACCCTCCATCAAAATAAAATAAAAATAATTTACACATATAATGGTTTTATATTTTTCTTCTTGTGCCTTGGATCAGCTATGTGATCAAATTGCAACAAATCTTTTTAGCATATGCTGCATACACCACAAAATACCAGAAAAAAATTGTTTTCCTCTTGCCACTCTTGAAACAGTGCCGATCACTATTTTAACAAAGCTAGCATACTCCACGAGTGCCGTTAATAACAATGTGAGAGAGGGAGAGGTAGAACTAGGGTGAGAGGAGGAAAGTGGGGTACCAAATGTAGCTTTAATAATTGGTGGTGTTTTTTTACCCCTAATCTTGCCCCTTTTGATTATTCGAAGTTTTGATCCATTTCCTGGCAATTCGAATTATGAGCTTTCCACTGTATATGATCAAATTGCAAAAAATTTTTTATGATATGCTGCATACACCATCATGACCACCGATCAATTGCAGCAGGCGAATGTAGCGCAGAATTTGTTTTATATTGTACACTGTCGATACTGTATTTCATTTGGCTACAGCAGTCATGTAGTCTGGTCAGAGCAAAACCTCTTTGAATATACATGTACTTGCATTGCAATCACAACAAAGCTTATTGCCCTTAGCTTGGTAAACAGATGTTGAAGCATCACAATTGTACAACACGTTGCATTTCAAATACATATGAAGGACTACTGATATCAGTCATGTCAATATATTAAATTTCAAAGGCAAAGTGGAAAAAATGCTTTCTAGCTCTTATCCTCGACTATTTTCCTATTTCTATCATTTGTATGAAGCTTCAAAAATATTATGTAATCTCTATTATAAGTAAAGCTGCCTAAAGCAAACATTTTTTCCGGCTCTTCATAAACATGCATCCTTCTGAGAATGACAAGGGAGACAACCCCCACCCAAAATGTATTAAGAAAGCATGTCAATGCAGGAGTAATTTTTCTTTCTGACAAAATAAGACTAGAGAGGAAAGTAAATGACATAATAAAAATGTGGATATAGGCGATGTTGATGGGAGTGGCATGCTCTAGATCTTACACTTATCAGACTGTAGCTTTTTTCCAAGAAACTGAGAGTGAATCTGGATTTCACCTGTGCATGTCATAATGTGGCCTTACAAATTGCATTTGGTCACCCATCAAAGCTAAAAAATAAAATATTTATGCACAATGGCAGAGATCTAAATAAACTTGTTTTGCCTTGGAAATTGTTCAATTTGTTCTAGTCTGAAAAAAAAATGGTATAATTTCAGCAATGATGTTTCCCTACCGTGGTTTATAGGCCTATCACTGTTGATGATTGCCTTAAAAAAACAAGTCATTTGGTGTGGGTGAGTCACATAAATAAATTGAATTAGACAATAGTTAAATTGCACATCAATCAGAGGAAAAAAATATATAAAAAACAGGACATAAAAACTAACCCTGTACTCTAATTATAAAAAAAAAAAAAATGTGCATAAAAAATACAAAGCATAACAATATTCCTATTATTAAAAGTTAAGTCTGTAGTCTTAATAATACAAAAGCATAATAATACAAAAAATTAACCAACCATCACCAATAATAAATTGGCAAAATAAAAAAATTAACTAAAATTCTACCAATCCAAAAACATTAACACAAATCCTTTGTAACAGAAAATTTACATAATATGACAATTTTAATATATGTACCAAATTTTATTTGTTGGTAAAAAAAAATGGAAAAGAAATCTAGCTGCAGTAGATCATTTATTTAGTATGACATAAAAGAGAAAAGATTGAATCAAACTTGATATCTCTCTTGCAAGACAATTATTACTTGAAATAATTACTGAAAAATGACAAAAATTTAACGTGACCAATTTGATTTCGATAACAAACTGGAAAAAGTATCATAATGATTGATAGAACGTTCCTAAACACAAGTACAATCTGATGTGAGGCTCAAAGAAAAAAAAATTGGAATACATGTATTACAATCAGATAAAGACTTCTGAAATATAGAAACATACAGTGGAAAATGTTTGAATCGAAATTCTAGGGCGTATGATTTCTATTTTGGTTTAAGCATACTGCATTAAATAAGTAAGATTAATAAAGGAGAGTAAGCAGCTCCTGAATTTATTAAGTTAAACGAATCTCACCCATCGTCACAACTCAATGTGAATACACATGCCTATCCCCGCATCTTTCTCTCTTTTTTATGTATCTCTCTATCTTCTCTTTCCCTTTCAGTTAAGAGATCCTGGTGCTTGTTATTGATCTAGAGTAATAGACCTTTCACACTGTCATCATCACCTACGTACATTTCACGGTCCTGGAGTCTTCTACTTTTACAATTTAATCCATAACCAAGTTTTCCGGTACTAAAGTTCTCAACGAGAGAGATGGCTTTATTACCCGCTGTGATGCAACAGTGTTTGCTTAGCTTTGTGCTGACAGGATCTAGACCTGCAGTGAGGTGTCTGACTGCTTAACTGATAGGTGAAAGAGAAGGGAAGGGCGGGTGAGTGCAGTGGATCTAGACCTAGCCAGACATCAGGCCTGTTTGGCCTGCTGTAGTATGAGGTACTGGTAACAGTAGGCCTATTGGGTTTGCATGGGGAACTGTGATAGAAAGAAAGGGAAGGCAAGGTGTGTAAAAAAAAACCAAACAACAAACGATTATTTTTATGTGTCGGTTGGACAGTGACTGGGCTTTCTGGGAAGTTTTATTTCGCTTAAGCGATAGTAAGGCAGCCGATGCTTTCATTTACCGCATGGTTAATAAGAAAGAATAAGAGGAAAAACTGAAAGCTCTTCAATTTCTTTTTGGTTTAGCCGTTTTTTCCATTCACCCATTTTCGATTTAGGTGTGGTCTACTGTACATGCTTGCGTGCGCATGTGCACACACACACACAAAAATGATTCCATATCTCCAACTGTAAAGTGGAAACCTCAAAAACCGAAGTCTGATTATTCAAATTTCTCATAAATCTGAGTACTCGCTATCTGAGTTTTTTCTCTTCTTTGGCTTTGTTGAGTTCAAACTCATTAGTCAAAGTCACAGAAGTCGATTTGCATCATTTGAAATCCACATCGCCACAAAAAAATAGGAAAAAAATTGCTTTCCTCTCGCCACTCCAAAAACCGTGCCAATCACTGTTTTAACAAGGCTGGCATAGTCCAGAAGTGCTATTGATTACAATGTGAGAGAGGGGAGGTGTCAAACTAGGGTGAGGGGAGGAAAGTGGGATGCCTAATGTAGGTTTAATAGCTAGTGGTGTTCTTTGACCCCTACTTTTGCCCCTTTTAATTAATAATTTGAAGTCTCACTCTATTCCCTGCCACTTCCAATTTTCGCTGTACTTATCTACATTTCTGTTTAGTGACCAAGAATAAATGACTCATTCAAAGCAGAGAGGGTAACAATTGTCTTAGGCAAGCCCTAATTAATCACAAATGACATTTGTCGGGACTTCTTTAAATCATTCATATTGTCTAGAGATCCATAGAGGCTGACAAATGTCTTAGGACATGTGGAAATGAGTCAAATCTCTGTTATACAGTCAATGTCATTTCATCTGCTGAATTGATTTGAAAGCAGCAAAAAACCCCTCAAATTTTCAGAAATTTTGTTGAGACCCACTTCTTTTGTGAAGAGCAACTTTTTCATGGATGTGCTGTCCTCTGAAAAGATTAATCAAATACAAAAGATACTGAAAATTGAGCACATGTATGAAATCCCAACTGCATGCAAAAAACTTGCAATGTGAAGTATACTGAGACAATTTTTCTACCAAAAATTTGAAGACTGTGGCAACTTTGAGCTTGAAAAAAAAATTCATCTTCATAAGGTACAAAATTAGATTCAGAATATTCAAACAAAAAAAATTAGTTTGAAGAGGAAAATTCAGATTGAATGAAAATGAAAATTATCCATATTCTGTTTAAACAACAGCAACTGTTTTTACCTTGGAAAGGCCCATCTTGATTTTATGTCAAGACATACATATATGTATACAAAAGAATTTTAATCTCATTTTCAAAAAGTGCTACTGTATGTATACCTCTCGTTTTTAAATCTTTTAACAACTGTTATTTTCAATATTTGACTGGTAGCTATTCTTGTATAGCTAGGAACATACAATTACCAATTGAAAGAACCCCTTTCTTCAATATCCATAGAGGCAGTTTGCAATTAGAAAACTACACAGCATTTATCTTGATTTACATGTCATATAATTAATTTTCAAAAATATATTCTTCTTCTTTTTTGGGCTTTTTCTCACTTTATTATCAAAGATTTAAAATGTGAAAACAAACTACATGTATTTGAGTGGCCTGGAGACTTTAAAATAAGCCTGAGAGATACAAAATCAAATATTAATTACATCACTTATTGGAATGGACAGAAACATTCAACCCAGGAAATACATAGATCTGCAGAAAAATTCTGATGATAAAATGTTTACACTAGGCATTTGCTGGGGAAAGATTAAATGTACACCACACAAAACATTCAAATCATTTCAATAAATCATGCATATAAACATGGTGTTATACTAAAATCAAAACAGAATTTTGTTGAACAGATATATTAGGGAACTAAAAAGAAAAAAAAAAGATTAAGAAAGAAGGGTAAAATAGACACATCATAAAATTCCTGAATTAAAACTATTTTTTTAGAACATGAAACAGACATATGAATGCATGGTTGGCAAAAATTTATGACTCTTTACAATACTGCAGCATGATTCAGACAAATGCAGACCTGCCAACTTTCCGTTTTTGCCGGGAAAAATTCCGTTGAACGCCGAAAAATTCCGTTTTCCGGACTGCCCCGCTAAAATCCCGCTCAGTTGTCCCGATGGACGGTGGAAAAAAAAATCTCGACTTATCCTTTGGATCCACCTTGCTATCAACGAACGTGTACTCTTTACCTATTTAATAGCATTGAACATTATAAAATTACTATCAACATAATCAAAGTATCCAATTTGTGGGCCATAACGTTTATTCAACATTCTGTGTAAAAAGACAGAGTAACTTATGTGTTATTGATATGTCATGGTTCTACATGCCGGCATCATGCTTTAGGCGTAATACATCATGCCGATGGGGAAAATTTTTCACTTATGCTGTTTAACTAAGCGCTTAGCTTGTGCTTTTGTTTCATTTTGTGCGATTTTCTTTCCATTCACATAATAGTGTACAAAAATGCGGTTTCGATGGAAAGCTGAAACTCGGTTTTTTAAACTGCTATCTAAGTAGACCGGTGTAGTTTCTTTGATCTTATAGCAGGCTTGCAAAATGTCTCTGGATTAAATATAGCATCTAGATCTATCCCGAAATGTTTTTTTTTTTCTTTTCGAGGGAGAGGAGAGGAGGGGCGTGGGAAGGGAGGGGAAGTTCTGTAACTCAATAGTAGACCTTCGGCGCTGGTGGTAAGGTAACAGTTTTGACGGCTAAAGAAAATCCTTTGCGCCCCCC
>BLXT01006709.1:204089-221775 GCA_019648995.1 Plakobranchus ocellatus | reverse complement strand
CAACAAAGCTTTTTGCAACCATTGATGAAAAAATGCCAAAAAAAAACAAAAAAACAAACCTCAGATAGATTTAAGTAATATGGTATTACTTTTGCCTGAATTACGAGCATACAGGAGGAAAGTCATCATTTTAACAAAGCCATTAGCTCTTTAACTTGTTTCAATGCCACATATATATATATATTTCTTCTTATCATAAGAATTATGAAGCAGCCAGAGCAAATCAGTCCAATGTTGCTGAGGATACTTTTGTACCAGACCCTTTAAAAATTTTTCTAATTCACTGCAAAATTAAAAAGCTAACAACAGTGCAATCTTCAAGCTCTCATACCTTTTGACAAAACTGAGGGAGAGTTATAAAACTTGTTCAGTATAAAAGTGTACATTGTGAGGTTTTATATCTCTTAAATTGCAATATCCAAAATATAATTTACTCTGGTTACATAACAGTTATCAAGAAAAAAAAAAGATTGTATGAAAGAAATAAAAAAAAACAAACTCTGCTACAACCAAAACCCATATTAAACCTTTTTTAAAAAATTTTATCTGCAGGATTTTCAATGCAAAAGATTAATGAGGATAATTCTAAATAGTGTAAAACAGTGTTGACAAAAGCATGAACTAACGCATTATACATTGCTAACTTTATCCAATATTATCTATCCATAAATACAAAAAAATTGAAAGTATAAGAATGGAATTTGTGACTAGTCAGCTTCTTGCTGAAAGTAAAACCCAAAGATAATAGTGTAGCATTCGTACAAAATGCGCTGAGTTGCAATTATGCATGTGTGACTCTAAATGAAAACCAATACCTAGAGCAATGAAACTACTCAGGAAACTATTTGGGATTTTTTATTTCTTTACTTTAATATTTTGAGTTGATGTCAGAGATACAGACCTGCAACTCAACTAGTTTTGCGAGACTGACACACAATACAACTTGAAAACATGTCAAAATGGCGTAAATCCACACAAAGAGTGAAATATGGTATTGGACAGGGTTTCTTGCCTCCCCCCAATCCCCCCCAAAAAAACCAAAAAACACAAATATGTAGAGCCATCACAAAATAAAATTGTTTGAAGGAAAATTTGCCATGTATAAACAGGAGAAAGCACCAACGATAGATTTTAGACAGTGTCAAACACAGCAAGATTCCCCTCCCTTCTCCCAAGACAATGTAATGAGAATACTTTGGAAAAGAAGAGATGTGAGAATTTATGATAAGCGCACATGTTTCTAATACATTATGAATCTTATCTTAAGGAGACACCACACAAATCTAGGCAGATTATGTGTTTCTGAGAAAGTAAGTACCTTTGCCATCAAATCTGGGAAACAACAGCCTACAGAGAAATATTTACCTATACATATACATATTGTTAATATTAGAATACTAAAAGTCCCACAGGCACTTCATCTTGGAGGCTGCCACATAGTTGAAAGCTAAGCACCGCTTGCAGGTCTTGATGCCGCACCTGTAACTGACTAGTCTGCCAAAATTGTCAGAGCCCTGGCAGTACTTGAGGCCGCAGGGGTACCACATGACACAGGTGTGAATCTGGCAGACACAGAGCTGGCTCAGGGAGCCCGGCCCTTTCAAGTCGTGACAGTGTGAATATTTGTTAGGTGACAGATCTGATGTTGCTGAGATGAGGGTATTGTAGTCCTTGTCCAAGGCTGAAGCAGCAACAAGAAAAGGTCGATCGATAAAATTTTTGTAGAGAAGGCTACAATAGAAATGTAAATTAACCCTTCCATCAACATTCCCATTGAAATTTAACAGAGCTATGATGATTTATGTTACCATTCGCATATATTTCTAACCCATTATTTCCTGATCCCATTCTCGTATATGTCTCACATTAGAGTAGATAAATAAAGTCTATACAAGCAGATTACCAACGTATATATATATGTTTTCATTAAATGTTGCTCAGGGAATTCAGGGGAAGTAGCTCCATTGTACTCAGTGGATTGAGCAAATATAAAGTTTTATATAAGAATGGGAATGGAAGGTTTAAAAAATAACAAAACAGTAATAGAATAAATCTAAAACAGAGTGCCAGGTGGTAGTAGCAAAAGTAATAATTTTCATAAAAATCCTCAAAAGTTTCAAAGAAGTAAGGGAGCATACAAACAATGCACCCCCAGAAGAAAATGAGTAAGTTTGGGGATCTTGAAAATGTAATGGTGGTTGAAGAAAATAAGGTTACACACATAGGCTTTATTATAAATGCAAAAATAATAATACAAATACAATACCAATTATTTAAAGTAGAGAAAATAAATTTGAATTGGTGGTTGCATTCTTTTTTTGAAACAAAAACTTGCTGAAAAAAAGACTTGTGTAATTTTAGTCATCTTCCATGGACTCAAAATAAATTTGTTACATATTTCCCACAATTGTATCACATTTTCACCACTGCAAATTTTGTGGGAGAATAATTATGAAATATCACAGACCTACAATGCTGAAAATGCGGCTTATTCAGATAAAGTGGTTTAAATACTTTTTAGAAACGTGCAAAATAATTAACCTGCCAGACAAAGGACTAAACAAGACTAAAAATCTCCAATGTCTTGAGACAAAAAAATTAAACTTTTCAGGGAAACAGATTTTAGACTGTATTTTCATTTTTCAAAAAAAGTCTCATATCTTGAGTGAGACTCAAGACAGACCTACCTACTTTCCATGATTGCAAAGCTCATATAGAAAGAAGTTTAAGGCTGTTTCAGCGACCGAAAACATTATTTTCAAAATGCAAATTTCAACTCCATTGGACTGATCTTGAGATAAAAGCTAAAAGCATTAAAAAATTATTCCGGCTCTTCTTTACACGTAATAAAAAAACAACATATGACTAAGTTTTATTGGGTGTGAGCACACAAGATGATCATGAATACTCACATTTTGAAATGGTCTTCAGATCCGATTCCTGAGTGAACACTCCGTCTTTGGCTTCTTTACATAAATTGTATATATGAGGGCTGATTACTAATGCTTTCTCTAGGTTCACTAACAGATCCAAGGAGTAGATGGTTGTCTCCCTTTCCTCCTCTGGAGAACGAATGGCAGTTGGATTTTTCTTGAAAAACAAAACAAAACAAAAACAATTGATAGATGTTTCATTTTCAATTAACAAAGTCAGCATTTGGAAATTTTACAAAATCATTCAATAAATCTATTTCAGTAAATGATAGATTCCAAAATTTAAGCAATGAAAGATATTTGAAACTTTCTAAAATGTTTTTGCTAAAATTAAAAAAAAATTATAAACATGGAAAAAACCACCAAAAAATTTTCTTGCATTTCAATTGTATTGCTGTAAATTTAACATGGATTGCAATGTGGGAAAAAAAAAAAGAAAAAAATTTGATGGAAATAAGTGCCCAGCCTACATAAAGTTAGGCTTCTCATTCTCTCTTATTTTTAAAAATCTTCATTTTTCCAAATTAAAATAAAAAATTCAAAAGAAATATACTGGAATGGAAATACAACAGCGCTGAACTTCTAAGGTCTCAAAAAAGGGAATGCTAGCAGTCATGTTGCGATAGAGAAGAACAGCATCAACAAACTTGAACTGATGGATATAAATGGATAGACCAGAGACTCATTAAAAGTGATATGCAGTAGAATCTCTTTAAACTAAAAGCCCCTAAACCTAAAAACTCATTGCGCATTTTTCTTCCTGGTCTTTGTATAATGCAGTGATAAACCTTTTTTGGAATGCTCTTTGATTATAATCCGAATTTAAGAGAAATGAAACAAGGAATAAAATTCTTGAAGAGCATGCTTGGTCTACTCTTGACAGGAATGAGTTCCTTAAAATGGCTAATATAAGCATGATTTTTCTTTTTAAACCAAATTGTATCAAATTAAGTTTCTCTTCCCATTCACAAATTCACCATATAAGTAACAAAATTTGTCAAAATATATAATTCATGAAAAATAGTGACATACTGAAAAAAAAAGTGAAATTTAGAGTTGGCATTATGTCCAGAACAGATCAATTGAAATATTTATCTATTGTGCAAGTTCTAAAATGATTTACATTTAGACATGCTCAAGCTGTTGATATTTTATGAAATACACTTGT
Source organism: Plakobranchus ocellatus (assembly GCA_019648995.1). NCBI lineage: Eukaryota > Metazoa > Mollusca > Gastropoda > Plakobranchidae > Plakobranchus > Plakobranchus ocellatus. The sequence continues at coordinate 217,674 of BLXT01006709.1, read as the reverse complement.
CTTTTAATGTTTGGTTTTATTTCCAGTTGCTATCCCAAAAATAAAATACACACAGATGCTAGTTGTAAACAAATTTCCTCAGTGAATTTATCTTTACAAATTGTTCATTTACAATTGATTGACTGATTATTGGTACACCCAGTCCACCATTAAGCAGTGATCTCAGGGTTTCAGTTCATTTTCTCTCATAGGCTTCCATCAGATGCTCAAGCAAATTAAAACAAAGATAAAAATCCATTTAAAGTCCAACAGAATATAGAAAAACTTTAAAAGGAATCTATACAAAACCTCAGATATATCTATAGACACCCAGTTCCTTTAAGTAACCCACTATGCGAGAGAGATTGACCTCTCGGAAAAGTCTGGACAGGTCAGTTACACTGAAGTATTTCCTCCTGGTGACTTGAAAGTCTGGGCATTTACAAAGCCACTTACATTCCAAATACTTTTCAGAATAAAAAATTACTAAAGAATATTCAATTAACTATTGTTATATGTATGTCAACTGTACCCATTGTTTGTGTGTTCAAAGATACTAGTGTCGAACTTGACTCATAATCTTTGCAGTTATTTATATAGAATCAACATGACAGATATCAGATCTCCCGTATTACAATGTGATGTTTTATGGCCCTCAATTACAGCGCCCAAAATAATCCCGAAGCTCCTCGATATGCACAAGAGGACCGCTCACCCATCTACCATTCCTACAATAACATCCATGACAACAGGGATCAAAGCAGAGAAGATGAAGCGCACAGTCATCTCTGCATCTGGGAGAAGGGAAGAGTAGACTTACTTTGCCTAACTTTGGTCAGAATATAAACAAACCACACGACTCACTGGTGAGGAAGTCACCTTTCAACTCCTTAATGCTTCTTGGCCACATTAAGTCTCTAGCTGTCCGTCATGAGAATGTAATGGTGGCTCGACTGTAACTGCAACAAATGAAGCAAGACAGAGACAAACCAGTAAGAACTTTCTCTTCATGCCTCATGGGCCAAGCATATGTTTGCCAGTATAACATTCCATGCAAGTGCGGGGCCCAACTACCATATCGGGATCAAATGATCAGAGGCACTCTCATTGTTGGCCTCGCTGATGAAGATATCCGCCTCGATGTGCTGGGCCAGACCAATCAAGAGATTTCCTTGAGGAAACAATCCGCTTCATCTAAGCCAAAGATAGTGGAAAGCTTTCTACTGGTCAAATCAATCCCAACCCAGCAGCTGTACCTGTGGCAGTCATTGCGGCAAGCAATACACACAGGCAAAGGGAGAGAAAACGGCTCCAAGGCCAACCTCTGGACAGTAAAACAATACTCAAAACCAACTATGTGGTCACTGTGGTAAAGCAGGACATAGCAGCAAGAGGCAAGAGCGTATGAATCATTTCTCTGCCTTCAACCATACTCGCAGGCAACTGTAACCTGCCACAACATTTTGAAAACGTCTGACGTAAATCCAGACAGAAACAATGCACCAATCAAAACAACTCTGCAACAGCAGTTTTTGAGACACTGTACTCAATTGAATGATTCCCAGGCACAATCACCCAAGACTAACTCGTATATGACTCCTTACGTGATGTGTGGGAAAAACGTGCATCTGCACCCCAACAGTCAACGTCAAGATCCAGGCCGTTCCATCTGGTGCCAAAGACTCAAAAAATGAATTCATCTTATGTAGCTCTACATAACCACTACCATACTGGCGGTTGTTCACAGTCATGTCTTGCTGGCACTTCCTTCCTGCGTCAGCTGGGTTTGAACACCTCCTACCTCATTCCCACCTCAATAAAAATGAGGGAGCAAACCAGAACACAATTGGAATTGTGGGTGCTCTAATCCTACGTATCACAGGAATCAAGTCTATGGAGCCTAAAACAACCTGCCAGATTGTGTACTTCTCCAGTCCACTGACAACTTCTTCTTATCCATGGAGGCCTGCAGAGACCTAAGGATTATATCCCACACATTCCCTTCCATTGAGTTAGTCAGTCATGACGGACTCCTCTGCTATACACAGTGACATTGACAACCGCAACAAAGAGTGTTGTAACTGCCCTCCCCGCCAAATCCCACATTCTCTTCCTACATCCCTCCCTTTCCAACTATGAGGAGAACAGAGAAAACTAGAGCAATGGCTATTAGACTACTACAAAAACAGCACTCAACGTATGTGAGCACCAAAAGCTGCCAATGATGTCAGGGCCCTCTATGAGACTTAATGATGTCATCTGATGGTCGTCTATGCAAAGTATTCCGGTAAACCTCAGCAGGCTGTTGATTTTCAAGCTTTGAATCGCGCCATGCTGCAAGAGAAACACATCATACCCAATCCTTGTTTCACCAAGCCTGCATGGTCCCACCAAACACATGGAAGACCATGTTTGATGTCTGGAATTGCTACCACAGCATTGCACTTGACCCCAAAGACAGACTCTCAGCAACCTTCATTACACATTTATTCGCTATAGGTATTGTGTATGCCCTCAGGGATACATAGCATCTGGAGATGTCTACACCAGACGCTTTGATGAAGTCGCTGGTGACATTGACAACAAAACAAAGGTCATCAAAGACACGATAATGTCGTCTCCCTCTACTGAAGACACCTTCCTCCAGGCGTCAAAGTGTGACTCAATCCTTCAAAATTCTCCTTTGTCAAAGAAACTGTCAATTTCGCAGGCTTTGAAATCACTCATTCAACCGTTTGCCCATACCCACTAGTTCTGGAGGCTATCAAAGGATTCCCCAAATCCCGCACCATCACTGATGTAAGAAGCTGGTTTGGACTCATAAACCAAGTAGCATACGGTTGTGCATCAGCAAAGAGAATACAACCTTTTCATGCCCTATTGAAACCTAACACACCATTCAAGTGGACTGATCAAATGGAAAACCCCTTTGAAGAAACCAAGGTCATCATAATTCAAGAAATAAGAAGAGGAGTGGAAATATTTGATAAAAGGAGGCCAACATGCCTTGCAACAGGCTTCAGCAAGGATGGCATCGGCTTTTGGCTGCTTCAAAAACATTGCGAATGCACATCAAATAAACCATTCTGCTGCCGTTTAGGATAGAAAGTCACACAAGTGGGCAGTCCCTTCATATCAATGGCTGAATCAAGGTTAACTCCAACTGAAGGAGAAACACTTGCTGTAGTGGATGCTCTTGAAAAAACTTCCCAACGGTTGCCCCAATCCGATTATTGCAGTCGATCACAGAGCCTTCTTAAGTTTATAGGTAACAGAAGCTTAGAAGCCATTCCCAACCTCCAGCAACCCGTCATGCAGCTGCAGACACTATCTACATCCAGTTGGACCCACAATCACCTTAGTCTACCTGACGATGCAAACCTGGTTTCCAACGACAACAAGCTCCCAACCATACCACATAGCTTCTATAGGGCTATCAGAGCACAATCAGATATGCCTACACTGTGCTCCAGTGAAGAAGACTCTCTAGGTGGGGTTAGCTCCATTATCTGGAACGACATTAATGTGCACCAAGAGTGACAATTCAATGGTCAAATTAGCAACCTCATTGAAAATGGATTCTCTGAGGCAAAGGACCATCTACCAACAAAACTCAGGCCATATTATCAATACAGAGACTAACTTACCAGTTTTGATGGTGTGGCTCTACACAATGACTGCAACATAATACCGCCCAACCTTTGTGATAATCTCCTCCCAAGGTATCTCCCAGATGTACTCACACGCTGACGCCTCATTCTTCTGGCCAGGCATGACCTCGTCAATCAGTGAAATGTGTGCACGGCGCTCCCCTTGCAATCGTATAGTTCCATCACAACCAAATGCTCCCCCACCCCACCAATACAACCCCAATACTTCTTTCAATGAATTTATATATGCAAAGACTTTTTTCAATGCAAGACACTACTACTAAGTGATTGTTGACAGGTACAGCAACTGGCCCATTGATGAGAAGGCATATAGTGGATCCCAAGGCCTCATATCTAGCCTGAGATGCACATTCGTGACATTCAGTATAAGTGACACCCTCTCATCTGATGGTGGCCCTGAGTTTACATCTACAGCCATATCAACGTTCCTACACAGCTGCGGAGTTCATCCCGCCTATCATCCATTGCATTCGTCGCGATTGCTGCCTTGATACTGATTCATTCCAAGTTGCCATCCATCAGTACCGCGATACACCTGACAGGAACATGAGGTTGTCCCCAGCAATATGTATCTTTGGGCAACCAAATCATGACTTCATACCAATTCATCCTGGGAAATACTTATCCCACAAAACTTGGTATGAGACTTTATCCAACAGAGAAGAGGCTTTTAGAAATCGCCATATGCAAGATGTTAAAAGACTTTCAGCTCACACCTGCGACTTAACCTTTTAAGCAGTTGGAGACAGTATGCAAATTCAAAATCAAAACTGAACCATACCCCACTAAGTGGGACGAAACAGGAATTGTAATTGAAGTTCGTCAGTTTTTACCAGTATGTGATAAGAGTTGATGGACCAGGCAAGGTAACCCTGCGAAACAGAAAATTCCTCTGCTTTTATCATCTAGTGTTGCTACTGATAGCCAGATCCCCATTACCCTCATCTACTGCCATAGTCACAAAGAGTACACCCAGAGTCAAAACAACATCAAAGGTATCTGCTCCTGCTACATGCCCTGAAACAGTCACCTTTCCAGAGAAGGAACAGCCTAGAAGTCTACCTGATAACAATTTCCATCCACCTTCTGACAAATTCGTCAGCGATCCAGTGGTTGACCCAGAACCCATCAACATACCAAACACACCAGCCATAGTAGCAGGTAAATCCCTACCCCTAAAGACAACTTGCATGCCTAATGCTTTAAGAGCTCTACAGCCCCACAACAAACCTGGTCTGAAGGAGAGTCCACCACCTGAAAATCGTTTATGACACAAGTAAATTTGACAGTTATTATAATTTAGAGATGAACTTGTTTAAGTCTTAAATTTATTTAATTAATTTACAAGAAACCTGGTCTTAGAGAGAACCTCCTACCTGACAATCATTTAACAAACAATGACTTTGAAGTTTTATAATTTAGTTTTCAACCTGTTGTACATTTTAACTTTGTTTTGTTGAACTTACAACAAGAACCCAGTATGGGTCCTTTCATTTAGAAGTATATGATGTCACATAATTACTCTTATTTTAAAGTAATTGTTATCCATAAAAATAGTAAAAGTATACAACCACCAACTCAAACTTATAAAAACAAATAAAACAACACTGAGTTTACGTAAGAACGTTTTGACCTAAGGCTTTATCAAGATAAAAAAATGATGATCACAAATAAAATGCCATGGAAACTTACAAGAGAAACGAGCAAGACATTAAATAAAAGCTTAACGTTGAAAATGCGTTATTTAAAATGAACAAGTCGGCAAAAGAAGAGCATTATTAGAAGGTGTGAAAAAAAGGTTATTACGTCTATATACACACACACATATATATATTACATATACGTCATACACAGAAATTAATAAATATATATGTACATACATATGTAGATAGAGGTACATAGCATACCAATACAAATATATATGAGTGAATATACATCTTCATGCAAATTCAAGTAAAGCATATATATAGTAGGAACTATTTTTTGTGAATGATTAATGATAATTGATAATCAAGAATTATCACTCTTTCGGTCTCTCTCTCTCTCTCATATTCGCTGAGAGGAACCCTCTCGAAGAGGAAAGAAAGGAACAATGTAAACTTCCTAAAATGACACTATTGTATTAGTTCATAGTGAAATATAAAATTATAGAAATAAGTCATCAGGCCCCAGGTGGGAGGTAAATTTGTGTATCTAAAACAAATGACGTAAATGTATGGGGAAAGACAACTGTTCAAATATGTTCAGCCCTTGTGGTTCCATTGTTTTTAGAGTGTGGATCCAAAATGTTTCTTTATTAAGTCTGCTGATAGTGGTATAATTTATCCATAAACATAATACATGTACTGTGTTGTTGAAATAATAAAATTGCAAGCAATTTTGGATGCTTCCATACAAAAAACACATGTATGTCACATGGTTGCTCTTTATTTAAAAGTACTGATTGCCCATATCTTTACCCTCTTTATCACCCCACCAAATGCAGATACAGTTGGTTCTCAGTCTTTGTATTTATCTTCTGTTTGTCACACGTACCATCCAAGGGCTTGATTGTGGGGACGGGGGGCATAGAGAATATTCAATTAATTTTTATTATACGTATGACAGCTATTCCCATTGTTTGCTTGTTCACAGATACTCACATAGAATTTGATTCTGAATTGTTGACGAAATAAAGTTCTTGCAGTCTCTTCTAACTCATTAACTATAAACACTCTTTGTAGTTATTTAGTTACCTTCCTGTAAAAGACTACTTATTTTAATAATCTTTGCTTTGAAAACTATTTTATTTGCAAAGTTTCTGACCATTCCTAACATTTTGACAAGTCAAGGTTATTTTTTCATACCTGTCTCAATTTTGACATAGCATCTGAAGAGATGAAGTCATTTCGCATAAAACGAGTGATGAAACAGAAGATCTGAGGCTGGATCTGCCCTAGTTCTTGTTCTCCCAAAACATATATCCGAATTATCTGCACCTCCTGTTTAAAAAAAAAAAAAAAAAAAGTGAAAAAGAAAAAAAATTTTTTATAATCAGCTTGTTGCTTGAAAAGTGTATTATGGCATCACTATTCAAGGTTACAGTAATTTTTAGCTCTATGAGCCTTGTAGATAATTTGAATGTGGTACTTTGTAGGACATATGCTGTCTTAAAAAGCATTGTGTCATGCACTAAGATCAATGGAAGATAAGCTAAACAATGACATTGTACTTAAAATATTTATGTATTGTGACAAATTTGCTGGGATAAAAAAGTAAATCTGTAGATGAACTAAATGCAATAGAGGAATACAATACAAAAAAAGCTGAAAATGCCATATAATTTATAAAAAAAAGATACCTCAGGGTACCTCGCAACTGACAAGCCCTTGCAAAATTAATTATGATCATGAAATTTCCAATGTCTTACACTTCAATTAGTCTACTTGTAGAAAATTTCAAAAATTTTCAAATAAAAACAAGTCTACCGTCTAGAAATTGAAAAGTAGTATCTACCTTTAAATGAATCACAAAAGATCAGGCTACGTTCCACATACAACCTCTTAAATATATTATTATTTTAAAAGTCTTACCGACTTAAAATCAATAAACTGCGTGACATATGATCCATCGGAATTGAGGAGTTCCAAGGTCACTGTGTCAGCTGAGGTGTTTGCTGTGATGTTCTCAACTATTGTCTCTCCTCCTCTGTTCCTTGCATTGACAACCAGTTGGCCCCTTGAATTTTGGCCACAGTTCAGCAGAATGACCCACACATATACAAAAATGCAGACACATAATCTCAAGTTTTCCAATGCTAATAGTGAGTGCAATGGCATTGCTTTAATTGTATATCAGTTTCACTAATTTCCCATGAATTTAGACCTGGTCCAGTAAGTGAATCTTTGGAGCAATGAGATCTGTAGACATGTTGATGGAATAAAAGTATAAAAAAAAAACAAACAAATTTTGTAAAAAAAAAGTCATTTTAACTTACTTTATCTAGCAATCTGTGACATGATAGAGTCTTAAAAGAATGCTATTTGAAATATAACCATGAAGCCATGCACAATTCTGCGCACAATATGTGGTTTATTCAATTGTAGAAAGTTCAGAGTCACTCCTCACACATAACATAATATTAAAATAAAACAGAGGTTAAATGTATGTCGCGAATTCTACAGGTTTTAGGCATTGTCTCAGTATTAATTTTCTTAACTTATACACCTATCATCACAAATTTATGTAAAATATATTTTAACAAAATTTTGGTCAATTTTTTTTAACTATCACTCCACCTCTCTGACAAAATGAAGGCATGCCCATGACCCTTTAACAAAAGAACAGTGTAAAATATCTAAACTTTAAAATTAAATATCTGGTGAACCGTTTGCACAAATGGGAGTGCTATATTCGTGTTTAACATCCTTGAAGATATTTAATAAACATCATTTGGGATAATCCGGGGACAACCCACCGATTTCTAGAGCTACCTTCACAAACTACCGACAAAATGAAGCAGCCATATATAAATAGGCCAAATTCTATTGTAAATACCGATCTTATAATACTACTTTCACACAAAATATACACAGTTCATGAAGGTTAATCTAGAAATCTAGAGGTCGCTGGGCCTGGCCCAGGATTATCCCCATCATTTTAAAACCCGAAGTGAGTGTGGTAAGTTAAAAAATGTAATAAAACTAATATAACATTAACTGGCAAATCTAAATTCTCTAGATCTAGTGCACGGCCTAGATCTATATTAGTTCAATCTTTCACCACGAAGTATTAGATCTAGATCTATTTTATCTCAGCTAGTTGAAAGAATCAAACCTTTTAAACCACGATAATCTGCGTGATTAAGGCTTCAGAAAATTAAAGGCTAAGCCTCTTAAACCCCAGGCCCTTCTTGTTGTTTTGTTTACATTGTGTCTATTTTGAACAGAGATGTGAATAAAATGAAATGTGTTAATGTGTGAGTTACTTCCCCTTTGGGAAACGAGAACCAGAAGATCTTCTCATGCTTGTAGTTGTACGGGAAACGGACATCACCTCGTTTCCGGGCTTTGGGCGAGTGAGACTTTACCGCATTTTTTTGTCTAAACACTAGCGCAGTGTCAGAAATTTAGCTCATCTTTTCGAAAACAGCTTTATGCAAAAAAAAAAAAAAAAAAAAAAGGAACCTATTGTAATTCACCCTGAGATATCGTAGGCTAGATTTAGAAACATGTATTAGAGCGCAGGGTCAATTTTTTATTGCTTAATTTGATGAGTTGCAACCACTGAACTATAAAAGTTCAGTGATTGCAACCACTGAACTATATAGTTCAGTAGTTGCAACAGTATTATCGAAAATGAAACTAGTCGGCCTAGCAAGCAACCATAGATCTAACCTCAAAACTTTAATAATCTGATCATACAATATGGAACATTTTTTAGAGTGAACAAGCAATCAAATTTGACGAATCAATCTGGGCAAATATAAATGTAAATCTGCATAGCTTTTGATTTTCTATCCGGTTTGAAATTTTCATATAGATCTAAAAGAAACACCTCAGTTGGCTTGACTGGGCAACAGTTAGTAGTGGCTTGCGTCACTATTCAAGTTAAGAAAAAAACTCCTAAAAAAAAGATCGTGCAACAAGACAATACATGTAATGTGTTTTTTTTTGGCGCAGAAAAGCTTGTTTCCCTTTGCTCAATGTTGAAGTGAATCTCCTTCCAAGCTCAGATGTAACGTTTTCTGAGATGGCAAGTCTTCAAATCCAGTGATACATAAAACCTCCAATATATAGGAAGGCACAACCGTCTAGGAGAAAAAATGGCCTATGTCCAACTAAAGATGCGATCAACTGCCATGCCTGGTTGCCGTGTAACATCACTACCAGACATCACCTGGTTTCCGGGTTCAGGGCCAGTTAGACGTTACTGCATTTTTCTGTCTAAACACTAGCTCACTGTGTCAGAGGCTTAACTCTTCTTTTTCTAAAACAGCTTTTTAAAATATATTGGTGCCTATTGTAATTCTTTCTGAGATACCCTAGGCTAAATATAGAAACACGCATTAGAACGCAGGCTCAGTTTTTCCTTGCTTAATTTGATGCGTTACAACAGTATTATCGGATTTGGGAATTGGTCGGTCTAGCAAGCAACCGTAGCTCCAACCAAAAAACTTTAAAATCTGATCAAACATCATGGAAAAAATTTAGAGTAAATAATCCATCAAAATTGATGAATCAATCTGTGCGATTACAAATCTAAATTTGTATAGCTATTAGTTTTCCTTCTAGTTTAGTCTGAGTTTTAAAAAAAATAGATCTAATCGATAGATCTCAGTAAGCTTGACCGGGCAACAGTTAGAGGGGGCTAGAGTCACTATTCAAGCCGCGGAAAAAGCCTAAACATAATATTGTGCAACAAGGCAACAAGGCACTAGATAGAGATTTGGCTAGATCTGCATACCGACTGCTGAATTGGCGAGTAGCTTAGTATGCAGTGATCATACAAGTGGTGTGGGAGTGAATCAATGGAATTTGGATGCTGGCAGTTATGGAAACTTTTACACTATTTGCACGTATTTTAATTTCCTTTCTTGTTACGCCACACAAAGCGTTGATAGATAGTAGCTGTGCTTTGTGTGCACTAGACTGAAAGCTTTTGAATTTGTTCAGACAGAGGTGGTGAACCAAATGGGATGTCTTCAGGTTTGAGACCTTTGAATGCTGAACCATAAAAGCCCACCACATCAGCACGCGACTGGAACTGATCATCAAAAAAAGTGGTTAAAGTTAAAGAACTTACCGATCGATTTTTTACCTTGGTGGACAACTCTAAGGTCACACTGAAGTGAGAAACAAGGCATCGGCTGCAGTTATGACTTTGCCTGCACTGGTCGACATTAATGATCTCGGCCACATGAGAGAATTGTCTTGATTGTCAAATGAACGACCATTTTGACTTTTGAAAGCTAACCCAGCTGCTTGTAATCCGCTAATATAAGATATGAACTTGTTTCAAGGTCATGCTTGAAGAATTCGATAGCTTTGTGGGCTGAAGCTGCTTGCAGTTAAAAGCACTGTATCTGTCTCTCGTAGATAGCTTTGGAGAAAGAAGGAACTTAAGCCTGCGATACACTAAAAGGAGCCTTTTGTCCCCTGACTTTAACAAAAGGCTAAAAGTCCAGGTTCATTTACCCAATAGGATGCAGATTTTTGTCGGATATTGTGTAAGAAGATCATTGCCACCATTTCAAGGTTAGATCTAATCATGTCTCGAGAGTGCATTGGTTTGAGCGGAGGGAGAGGAATTAAAAAAAAGAAAAAAAAGAGTAAAAGCAAAAGAAGTATGTGTTTGGTATCTAATCGCTGTAGAATGAACTGAGAAAGCCTATTCTGAAGTCACAATTTGAACATATCAACTTTGATCCCCCTTACAAAATTAAGCTTTAACTGGGACCCATCAAAGTGTTGTTCTGAATTGCTTCTCTCCATGTGGCCCAGCCCAGGCTGTAGGAGAAAAGACGCCGGCAAGGAGGTCGCAGTATAATCAGACCCCACGGGTTTTCTATTAATTCATGTTTGGTCTTTCAGAATCCGATAAAAGTCAGTCTCTCATCCCCTTTAATTTAACTTAGGCAACAGCTTTGTTGCTGTTCCAGATATGTGCCAATAGCTGAGATGAAGCGTCTGTTGTGATACTTGTTGATACATCATATAAGCAATATATGAAAGTGTGGCTCTATTGAAAAGCCTCCATGGACCATCTTCAGGGCCGGATTAAGAACTTCAGAAGGGAGGGGTTCCATGGGGGGTTTGAGGGTCCTCCCAATAGCCGTACAAGGGGCAACGTTGCCGTTTTCAGGGGGGAGGGGAGGAGGGGGGCAGGGGGCAAAGTTGCCGTTTTGGGGGGGGGGGAGAAGGGATATGGGGACTTTGATCCCCCTGAAGTTGACGAAATGTGGCCTTTCATGGCACTAATATAAAACATAATAACAAAATTGAGTACAATTTAAAAGTGGTTTTGTTTTTAAAGGGTCCACCCACAGATACATAACTTTTGGATTTTGGAACCCCTGGAACCCCCCATTTCCCAACCTTGGATCCGGCCCTGATCTTCAAACTTGTAGAGGAAGCCTCAAAGTCGATTCTTTATCTAATATTAAGGTAAGAGCCAAAGTTTTAAGGCTGGATCTACTGTTCCTTATCGAGGCCGATTTTTTGGGTGTTATAAAGCATCAAATAAAAAAAAACCAACCAAACACCTGTGCACCAAAAGTGTTTCCAATCAAGCTTAAGATATTGTTGGGTGGATCTAAAAAAAATTCGATTTCATCATGATAATGTTTTCGAAATGATTGACTTATTGAGCCTGGAAATAGGCTGTAAAAAACCCATTAACGTCCGTGAGGCTCAGTGACCAATATAGAATGATGAATAATGGGCATAATACACGGCAACAAGGCCATTCCCCCTGCATTCTCACTGTGTTTATGAAAATTAGATTGCTGGTAACTTAGACGTATTTGGCTTGATCATTTCGTATCTGGTGGCAAAGAGAATCTGTAGACTGTGCTGCAGATGATCCAAAAGCTCTATGGGAAGAACTAGTTACTGAGAGGTCATCAACAGCGAAATGTATGACTGATAATCTCTCACTCACTGAACTTTTAAAACTAACCAATAGCTTTCTTGAAATAGAAAAAAAAACAAAAAAAAAACGGCTTTCTCAGTGCACCCTATCGAACTTTTTACAATCCAAAGTGCATGACGAATCTGTTTCATTTTTTTCCCCATTTTTGTGCCATGATAACTTGTGGGTAGCTAGATCGATTCGTTGAATGACTATCGAACTGGTGAATTTGACGAAAGGAGTACTGTTTGTGCTTTTTGCCACATTGAGTTGTCGGTAACCTCCGCAATATAGTATCTGAGATTCTTCTGACGGATTAATCGATTAAAGAAATATTGCACCTTCTTAATCAGAAAGTAGCGGATGAAATCCATCTGAGAATCTCTTGCTGCAGTCATTTTTTCTTGGTAGAAACGGTTAGCCCCATAAACGAAAAAAGTGAGTTTTAGCGGGATGACAAATGAAATTAACCAGCACTATCTTGAGGAGCGAACTTTTGTCCAAGAATCGACTGCGCATGTCTGGCGGGGGAACCAAGTCTTTAACTAACGTTTCCATTGATGCGCGTCTGCAAAAAGAGGTTCAATGATTAAAAATCAAAATGAAAGATCAAAGGTAAAGCCAACCTTAAGGTCAATAGCAGAATGCTACATCTTCTCATCATGGGAATATTTACTTTGTGTTTATTGTTAGAACAGTCCAAATGAAGTAGATTGATTGATTATTGGTATACCCAGTCCACCACTAAGCGGTGATCTCAGGGATCCAAATATGGAGGGAAAGTGATAGAATAATTGCTGAAGGGGTTCAGTGATGCAGTAGTTGAAAGTATTGAAAAGCAACACAACTCACGGAATCTTTGAAATGGATGGCCTTTGAAAGGGGCCGTTGAAATTACTATTGATAAAAAGAAAGTACCCATCTGTGAGATCGATTACCATGACTTTAGAAATCAGGAACGAAAAGAGAAGTAACATGCTACAGCTGACATCCGCTAGACAAACCATACACGACTGAAGGCTTCTTTAAGTTGTAATTCCAAATGGATGGCAGGGATGCCTTAGGTACAATTTCTTTCACCGCTTCTTTTCTTTGTTAATAGTATTATTATCTGGTGTGTGTTTACTTTAATAATAATAATAACACTACTACTACTACTACTACTACTACTACTACTACTACTACTACTACTACTACTACTACTACTACTACCACTACTACCACTACTACCACTCCTACCACCACTACCACTACTACTACTACTACTACTACTACTACTACTACTACTACTACTACTACTACTACTACTACTACGACGACGACGA
>BLXT01006709.1:166037-179846 GCA_019648995.1 Plakobranchus ocellatus | reverse complement strand
AATAATAATAATAATAATAATAATAATGATGATGATGATGATGATGATGATGATGATGGTGGTGGTGGTGGTGGTGGTGGTTGTGGTGAGGATGGGGAGTTGGAATGATATAACCCCTAGCTCAGAGGTTGAAAAGATTTTTTACTGGCTGTCCGGTAGAGAATCGTAGTTTTTGTTAGTTTGCTAGGATTAATCAGGGACGTTAGTTGCAATTATATACTTATAATAATACTCGGATACTCGGACATCCCACAAGAGATATTTTTTATATCACCTGCTCACACCTTTGGGATGTCAGGATTTTAAGCGTCTTTGATAGATGCCGACAGCAGGATCAAATAAAAACTATCTCTGCAGATTCTAGGCCAAGGTCACTAGCCTCGAGGAACCACTTACTGAGCCATGCGATGTACTCCGACAATAAATATCACAAAGCGATAGTCATGGCAACGCGATCTCCGTGCTTGAGTACTGTGTAAAAAGGTCAAGAGGTTGTAATTCATGAAAATTTATAAGCTTGCATTTTTATGTGATACAGCTTACTTTCTGATGTGGTGATCTAAGGGGCACTCGTAGATTTTAGGAGGATGTAGGATTAAGGGGAGAGTTGTGTTTTAGCAATCAAAACCGATTTCGGGTCGACAGCCCATTTGGTTGTTTGTGATTGTCAAAGTGTGTCAGTGAATTTCTCTCAGTAAGGTCTAAGAGGCACGCATTTAAAGTTTGTCGATTTAAAGCTAACATACCCATTTTATTTAGTCTTTTGAGGATTACGCGCTGATAGAATCAGCTAACGAACGACATGAATTCCTTTCGAATTGCAGATCAAGTTCGCTATCGACTTTACCATATTAAAGCCAAGATCTTTGAAGTCTCTGCAAGTTAGCGTTATCGGCATTCGAACTCGGGAGCTCCAAGACGAGGACGCAGTAAGCCACTATGGCATACGCTCCGATCCTTGAATCCCAGACTTATCCTGAGGGTCCAGGCACAGTTTAGGCCAAGACCACAATCTCAATTTGATATTCCAATTGTTCTACTTGGTTCACCATAAAATTGTGATCTCGGGGTTTCAAGCCATCACTTCACTTTATAGGCTTGCCGTTTTTCATGAAAACAAGCCAAGGATTCAGATTAAAAAATGAAAGGTCAGCTTAAAACATTAGAATAAAAGTGGGACCGCAATTTGTCCCACATAATCGAAAAAGCACCAAGTTTTAAAAACAAATTATTTCACACACCAGCTTGACCCCTGGAGAAAGCTTGTACACGTGAGTTGCGTAGTAATGTTCTTCCTTAGTAAGTCTTTATGGTAGTTTACTTGTGTTAGTCATTTTTTTTTCTGACAAAGCCTTTTGGGGCGAAACGTTTTCACGAATACTCTGTGTTCTTTCATTTGTTTTCATAAGTTTGAGTTGGTGGTTGTTTTCTTTTACAATATTTATTTCCTTGCCTTCAACCACCATTGCATCTTCAGGATCCTTGAACTTATTTACTTGTTTCTGGGAGTGCGGTATTTGCATACGTTTTTTACTTCAACTTAAAAAAAAACAGCTAGAAAATCAACCGGAATAGTTAAAGAGTGAAAGATGGCAAGTGAGAGAAAAGGAAATAGAGAGAAAGCAAAGGGACTGAAAAATGAAGAAACTGAGAGAGAGAAAAAAGAGGTACAAGTCAAATACATGTACGAGGGTGAAAAAGATGCTTAAAATAGAAAGAAAGACAGTAAGAAGGAGAGACCAAAAATGAACAGTCGCGACATAGGTGAACACGGCTTCCCTCGAGTTCCACAAACCGAAGTTTGTGAAAATTCAGGTAATCTTTTTAAATATACCGCATTTAGTTGGAGAGATTTCATAATTTCTTAAAACCTTCATTCAAAACTTTACCGCAACTAGTGCAGTAACTTACACGGAGACCCATGTTACCCGCGTCTTCTCCCGAAAAACAAGATGGTATACATAATCAATGCATTAAGTTAATAAGCCATGAATGGAATAATAGGCTGATTATCGGCGTATTTAAACTGATGCGATGATTATTCATATCGCCTTATTCAGAAGTGAATACAAATCTAAATTTGTGAGATGGCGCTCAGTGCGCTCACAGTTTGCTGCAGGTCTCTTAACTGAAGATTTGTGTTGACCAACTCCATAGGTTGAGTGATAACACGACAAAAGATGCATGTTAGTACCCGGCTTCCCTCTGACAGCTCCAGGGGTGATGGATACACAGATTGGCTTTAATAAAAAAATAAAAAAAGATACAGATATATTTTCCCCTTAGTAGATGGAACGAACGGAAGAAAAATGAAATGCAAAATTGATAATCACCAAAAGAGCAGGAATGGAAAGAATAAAAAGAATGATAAAATAAAAGGGAAACCAAAATTCTAAACGCGAGGAGAAGAAAGAATAATTTATTCAACCAAGCGTGGCGAAAAGATAGTTTTTTAGAAATAGGGAAGAAATAAATAATTGAACGATGAATAAGAGCAACATCAACAGAAGAAAAGAGCCGTTGTCAAAAATGTCTGGCACGATACTATAGACCATTCAAATGATGGTCTGATCAATTGATGGCTTTTACCATGCAAAGAATTTGATCATATTATTCTTATGTTTTGGCCACCGATATTTAGCTCGGCTATGGTTCCGATTGCCTACCATTATGAAGTGATAATAGTTTGTTAGCGCCACTCCGACACCCCGATATTGTTTACTATATCTCTGTCAGGCTAACAGTCCTATATTTGGTTGGGGAGAACATTATTTCTTTGCTTGTGTAGTTGCCTATTTTATTGTGTTGGCTCATGTATTGGCCAGCTTTTGATTATGCAAATATTTAGATAAGTTAAAATGTTGATTTGTTTGATCCGTTCATTATTTGATTGGTAAATGGATTGAATGGTTTTTACAATTATCGGGTAAACACATGTGTGACGATTGATGGATTGATCGTTTGTTCCTTTGATTGCTCTATTGGTTAGTTCGCAAATTGAGTTTTGGCTGGTAGATTGTATGGAAAGTTTGTCATTTGATAATATATTGGTTGGCAGTTTGAAGGGTTTCATTTTAAGGCATAACAGGGCAATTACCGTCACTATGTGCTAGATATTTGATGAGATCCTATCCTCACTAAAAGATTTCAAGAGTGGATCCATAGATGCCAAGCTCGAAAACTCTTTAGACTGTCCTCCGAGATGGCATTTTTTTTACTTTTTCAACCCGCATTTTTATTATTTTGTGAGAAAAAGTGAATAAATGAATATAAATATCCCTTTTCATTGTGATGTAAAAAAAAGTATGCAATGCATAACGAAAGTGTTAAGTTGGAAACAAGAACGTAATTTTGTGAAAAAACTGTCTAAATCATAATGATGCCAAGTCGCCCTATTCGACCTGTTAACTTACGCGTTTTACTTACCTCAGAATCAAAAGTATTTAAGATCGCAAGACCAAAGATGCATTCAGGAATGAGTTAAACGATTTTCTTGCAAGACTTTTTTGATATATATTAATAATTTTTGTATTGTTAGAAAAACGTTTTCATGAAATATACTAAAAAACAACAACAAACAAACCGGCATAGTAATAATTATTGCACAAAATTTTTTTTTAATGATTTAGAAAACAGCGATTTCATTTTGCTTTGTGCAAGCAATCTGTCGCCTACCCTATTTGTATGTAATGTAATGTAATGTAATGTAATGTAATGTAATGTAAAGTTATGTTATGGTATGTTATGTCATGTATGTGTGTATGTATGTACGTACGTCCGTCACATGCGTGCGTGCAATACAATAGACAATATAGGCAAAACAGTTGTCCGAAGACATACCAATGTCAATTATGCTGCGCCTCATAAAACACTTATTATTAAAACTTTTTTTGTTCAAGATTTTTAGGGAAATGTAGAGGCATTGTCGAGCGATGAAGATAATGCATTTAAGTTTGCAAAAAAGAAATTCGGAAATGAGATTAGAAAACCATACTGCTAATAAATTAAAGAGCCCATCCCACCCATCAAAATCATCTGCCATTACAATTCAACGATGTAAGAGAAAGTTAAGTCCTTCACAGAGCAAACAAACGCATTTGCAGCATTGCCTGGCTCTCAGCCATTACAATCATGTCAGTCAACCATGAGATCTCTGAATTCAGAGGTCATCCCAATTGCTGAAACTGCTCAAAACCAAACAATGGAGACGAAGCCTTCATTTGGATCATAGTGGAGACAGCCCAGGTTCAAATGATGTCAACATTGATGACTACCCATCTTCAAGTATGACACCATCGTCATTTTTGTCCAACTAGTTGCAGATGGTGTTCACAATGAATCCATCACTAATCTATTGGCATTGGAGCTTATTCCCGATGACCTTATCTCCTTACTGCCAATGTCAGAAAAAGTAACGCCGTTATGATCTATGTACGAGACATCTGCTGCTGAGGATGTGTCCAACGTTGTCGATACACACAACAACTCCACATCTTCAAACGATACTACTTTGCTCCCTGAGACTCCTTCTGATCAGTCAGCTTTAAACCAGCAACAAAACCATGCACTCAGAATTTCAAGTGCGCCATGTATTATTATCAATAGCTCGCCTCTAGTTGTGTTATCTGGTTTTGGTGAATCATACTCACTGAAAATATTCACAGAGCCTTTGCCTTTATAATTGCCATATGTTCGAACGCCTTCACTTAAGATTTCAAATGAAGATTAACCTGTGTTGTCCGCTCAAAGACCGTCTTTTTTTTCATGGTGCCCTCAAGTTGTCGATACACAAAGCTGCAGATCTATGCCTTTATGCAACTTTCACTTGCCGCTGCAAACTCCATCTAGCAAATCAGCGTCACATGCTCACGATGAACATACTTCTAATGGCTCCACAGTTTCTGCCCTTGCCAGAACCACCTGTTTAAAACCTCTAAGCAACGTTTCTGTGTCCCTAGATTCACTAAAGTTCAAACCACCATAGTATTTCTAGAAATAACTCACCTCCCCTACACATGCCTTCCCCTCCTCAAGAGCTTTTATAGCAACCAAGAGGGAGTAGGCGAAAGAAATATGTAATGAGCTGGAAGCAGACACCTCAGATGCGAAAAGGAGGGTTCGGAGAGGAGTATGAAGGAAAGAGTAAGAACCTAAAGACCGGGAAGCATGTTGTTTCTGATTAAAAAGAACAATCATTAGAAGGTAGATGTACATGTAAACCTAAAGCAAAAACGAGGTGTCAAGACATAAAAGATGAGCAGAGGTCAGATATCTTTGTCAACATCTGGAAGAACACATGGCCTGAAAAAAAATACTCGCCAAAGCACAAAGCTCAGAGTGTCAGAAGCCAAAACTTACATCAGTCCACCACTTGTAAATTGAAGAGCATTGGTGTTGTGTATGCAAAATAATGTTTTTAAACTCCGCAGGTCTCAAGGAAACATGGATCATCTCTGTCTGACATCTTCCGACCGACACGAAACATCTTCATCATAAAAATATGAATAGCAAACCCTCCCAAACAAACCATAAATTATCTGGAAAAGCCAGGCGGTATAGCCCGACAGTATGCTTTCTCGAGTTTCTGGACATGATCCCCAAGCTCCCATCGCATTACAAAGGGGAAGAATCTCGACAAGTTTATCTAGAGCCGAGTTCCAGAGCTTCGCAGAATTTTATCGGGAGTATCAGTCTTTTGCGACGTCGAAAGGTATTGTTGCCGTAAGGAGGGCGGTTTTTGAGGAGTAAAAGAAAAACATAGACATTTTCAAGACTTCTATGCTACAAATGAAAACGGTGTCATCGACAAATCTCAATATAAAGAAAACCAGGAGGAGGAGCTCCGAGGCAGACAAGCCATGACGAGGGGCACTGAGTGCTCGAAGAAGCAAGACAGAGCAATGATTCTAACTATCGACCTGCAGTCGGTGTTGCAATGTCCCAAGCTCAGAGCATTTGGTCTTTATTATAAGACCAAACTATACGTGCATAATGTGACCGTATACAACAATTCAAATGAGAGCAGCTACTGTTATATATGGCACGAAGCAGAGGGTGGACTTAATGTGACCGTGTACAACAATTCCATTGAGAGCAGCCACTGTTATATATGGCACGAAGCAGAGGCTGGACTTAATTTGACCGTGTACAACAATTCCATTGAGAGCAGCCACTGTTATATATGGCACGAAGCAGAGGCTGGACTAAGTGCAAAGGGTTTGCATCTTGTGTCCTTGATTTTCTTTCTAGGAACAAATATTGTAAAAGAAAACAACCACCAACTCAAACTTATAAAAACAGATGAAACAACACAAGGTATACGTAAAAACGTTACGCCCTAAGGCTTTATCAGAAAAAAAAAATAACTAACACAAATAAACTACCATAGAAACGTACTAAGGAAACGAGCATGACATAAAATATAACCTTAACGTTGAAAATACGTAATGTAAAAAGAAAAAATCCCTAAAAGAAGAGTATTATTAGAAGGTGTGGAAAAAAAGGATTATTATATATATAATATATATATATATATATATATATATATATATATACACATATATATACTCATTCATTCTACATAGATGTAATATACACAAATTAATAAATATGTAAATATACACATATACAATTATGCATTAAGACGTACATAGAATATCAATGCACGTACTTACAAAAACCCCAGTAAATTTCAAAAGACTTCAAGCCCTCAAGTCAGTTATCCCAACTGACTACCAAACTTCTACGACAATTTGACCCATCAAAATCCACATGAAACACTGGAGAACTCCAGTCTTATGAAGACAAAACATTTAATAAATAGCTATACTTTCTAGTAGTTTATTATTGCAGTTTGCTAATTTTTGTCTTTTCTTTATGCCTATATGTAATGATTTATGAATGCAGTGATATATAACATCCAATGTACCCGGTAATTGTACTGCGAATAACCTTGGCACTCAAGTTAAAAGCGCAAGCATTTCAATCAAATCCGAGATGAAAGTTTGCGAAATGTAGGTCTTTTAGTTAAAATGCAATGCACTTAAGCCTAATTTGCAAGCATTTCACGCAAGTTTCGAAAAAAAATTTAATGCAAAACACTTAAATCAATTTACATCGATTTTGAATTTTAAATTCTTTTAAAAACATAACCTGTAATTTGTCAGTGAAAATAAAGTCTATGGCCAAAATTTCTAACTCCTAATACTTAAAAATACGATTTTGATAAGTTTTTTCTCTCTAGTTCATAACATAAATTAGCTGGCTTAAGTAGAATGCTTACGAGACCAAAGATATCCTGGTAGATGATAGTATGGTCTGAGCCAAGCAGGTTTGAAAGAAACATCTATTTAAGAAAACTGATTTATCAACAAAAGGCAAGAGTTTGAGCTTGCCGAACCGATCACAATATAGTGTTTTCAACTTTACTTTTTTCAAAACGTTTCAGAAGAAAATACTGTAAGAATCTCATGATTACAACACTTTGAGTTTATTCTTTTTTTTCTTTGTTTCTTTTTTTTCACTTTTGGCCGATATTCTTTATTTTAAAAGAGTTTTGTCTTTGCTGTTTTGTCTGAAGTAGGCAGGTGTTTTTTTTTTTTTTGTCACTGTGTTCGATGTTTCCATGACTGTTACCACTGTTTCGATGTTGCGCCTGTTGCTATTTTTGTTCTTGTTGCTCTCGTTGTTAAGGTTTGTAAAAGGTCATTTCCCATGTTCTGAGGCAGGAAAATGATGAGCCTTTATGTTAATGCCATTCCAAGTATATGAATATCCCATAAAAATTGATCTCCCTGATTTTTTGAGTGTGCATGTGACACAAAGTCTTTACATGGGTTGGAACGCGTGCCATAAAGTTATATGTAATATCTTAAGATGTTAAATTCAACTGAATCAGATCCTCCACTTAAAAAATTTTCAAATATTCTGTGCTTGGAACAAGAAATGTCTAAAATGTTTTTTCCTCAACGTAGTCCTTCTTGCCTTTCATTTTATTTCTGACTGTATTTTAATTGTACTCATTGTTCTATCCTCTTCTTCTTTTTCATCATGTTACATAACATCTTTTTACCAATAGTCCTTATTGCCTTTGAAGTGGCCCAAACATTTTATATTTCCCTGAGGAATGGTTTCAAGCAATTGAAAAAGCACCATTTTTAAAACGCTGAAGAATTGTTGACAAACAGGAACAGGGCACACAATTAACTTTTATGAGAAATATTTTTAAAAATATGAACTATCAAGGATGACATAACTGAACAGATCTAAAAGAACACTGTCATATTGAATAAAAAAACTGTAACAATTACATAAGTCCATCACTTATCTCGTCCCTACGTCATGTCTCTGAACACAGACATATTGTCAGACGATCAGATGCATGTAACACACTCTGGATATTCTGTCATATCTGTAGAGTTACAATTGAGAATCGGAGTGAATTGCCACAAGGCTTTGGTATCGGTCTTTCTCTCGATCTCGTTTTCCTACACTATTACAGCAAAAAGTTTGGATCACTGTCGGCGCTCTTCTTCTGTCTTTGTTAAAGTTGTGGTAGACGATAAAGAACATAAAATAATGGACGCGGATAACGGAAAACCAAACTTATTACGAAAAATTGACTCATGCTGCCTTAAGAATGATGAT
Organism: Plakobranchus ocellatus; assembly: GCA_019648995.1. Lineage (NCBI taxonomy): Eukaryota > Metazoa > Mollusca > Gastropoda > Plakobranchidae > Plakobranchus > Plakobranchus ocellatus. Next base: position 171,200 of record BLXT01006709.1, on the reverse strand, counting down.
GGTGGTGATGGTGATGATGATAATGATGATGATGAATAAAGATGATGATGATAATGATGATAATGATGATAATTGAGATGAGGAATAAGAAGAGGTAACATGAGGAGGAGGAAGAGAAAAGAAAGGTAGAAATAGTGGTGACAGAAAATATGATGATGGTGTATCGATGGATAAACAAACAATACCTATTCCGATATAAGCCATCAGCCATAGGTTGAAAAAACAGCAGACGTTAGCAGTCCGGTCTTATAACACGTTATCGGGCGAATCGGGTATTTATATTGAATTCTATTACCTTCTGAGTTTAAAGACATGTTTGTTGTCACTTGCCTACTTACTCTCTTTTCCTCCTTACATTGTAGAGCAGTTAGAACTGTCAGGTGCGAGACACTAGGACAGGGTTTAAACCATATAACCCATTGTTTTTATTCTGGTTAGGAAAAATCCTTTATCATAGAAAGAGCTCAGTTTGAAAACTGTTTCTCACATGATTACTGCCTGATGCATTTAGTAAGACAGCTAGCGACTGAGAGGTCAGACGTTCGCATTCCAGACAGGGCTAAGACAAGGCTAAGACAATTTTTCAGTGCTCCATGGTCATAACAACAACAATAACAACAACAACAACAACAACAAGAACAACAAAAATAACACTATGTCTTGATGTTCCTGTATTATGCACTGCATTTTTGAAAACTTGCACTATCATGCAACTGGACTGACAGTTGTTCTAACTAGGTTTGGCAAGACATTGTTAGGCTAAACACAAGAGATGGTAGATTAACACCTTTTGCTTAGCTAAGAAAAGTACGGTGTAAGAACCTAATAAGTCTAACAAAATAATCATATCAATAAAAAAAAAAACAACAAACAAACACAAACAACACAACAAAAAATAGTGAGCCAGGTGAAATTAAACTTACATTTGAGAGAAAAAAATGTGTATAAAAAACACTGAGTCGCACATATTAAGGAAATAAAGCGAAAGTACAAAAATGCAATAGATTAGAAATAGGTATAAAGTAGCTTTAGTTTTGGTACGGTGAGGAATTCATGACTACACATTGAAGTAGTTGTAGCAGCAGCAACAGCAGCAGAAGCAAAAATAATAGTAATAGTAGTAGTAGCAGTAATAGTAGTTGCAGTAGTAGCAGTACTAGTAGTAGTAGCAGCAGCAGCAGTAGTAGTAGTAGTAGTAGTAGTAGTAGTAGTAGTAGTAGTAGTAGTAGTAGTAGTAGTAGTAGAGCAGCAGTAGTAGTAGTAACAGTAGTAGTGGTAGTAGTAATAGCAGTAGTAGTGGGGTGGTGGTGGTGGCGGCAGTGGTTGCAGTAGTAATTATTTAGGTATTAATGGGGAGATGTGTTTGTGGTGGTGATTGTAGTGATTGTGGAGGTAGAAGTAGTAGTAGCAGAGCAGCAGCAGCAACAATAGTATTTGTAGTAGAAGAACACAAAAAATAGTAAACTGATGTTTTTACTTTTTTTGTTTTTGTAAGAGTATAAGCAATAGTTTTGGTTATGTACTTGAAAATCTAAAGGCCTGTCTAACTTTCACTTGAAAAATGTCGTCACTTTTATTTCAGCTGTTGAAGATTTCAAGTCAGCTCCAACTTCTTTGGAATAATTACTTCTATAAGATCTAGTGAGGGAGTCACTAAAATACTCTGCTCACACAAAATGATTTTCTGGCTCGAGTCTGCACTTGCAATGTGAATTTATTAAGGTTGTGAAATATAATTATGCGTCGATGCGCAGATTTGTATTAGTGGCTGAGTGGAAACATAGTCTTTATTTAGTGTAGATCTAGGTCAGAATGACTAAAGTTGTGACACAAATCAGATTTTTAAATGTAAACCTCCATGTAAAGGGTAAAAATTGTAGACAATATTGTAGAACTAGAACTACTGATTAACATATAAATCTAATTTCGGCTGAGTAATTTAAACAAAACCCAGCTTCCTAGGGATAACACAGAATGAGAATTTCGATATGTTACAAATTCACAATCCACTGATAAAATTGAAAAGAAAAAAAAAAGTTGAAATCGAAGCACAGAATGAAGGAACAATACAAAACATCCGCTTTGGGAAAACTGCTTAGGCCAACTCTAATGATGTCACAAGCAGGAAGTTACAACTTGAGTCAGGCATACCTACACGCTTAGACCAAGCATGGAACCCATTAAAAATTTTGACAGCTCTGCATTAAATTGATTTTTGTGCCAAATGTACTACTAAATGGTTTCAGAATTTTAAGCTCTCGAACATTCCTGCATGAAATCGACCTAACAGGAAAAGCAAAAAAGTTCCGCCAAACAGATTTTACGCCATGTGTTTCGACTGGTCGCGCTGGTGATGTTTGATTGTTTGAGTGCTCGTATGCGTGTGTATGTGTGTGTCTGGTACAAGGCGTTGGTATGGTTGAGGCATTGGTAGCGGGCCCCAACTCGAACTCATAACTGAAATGTTCTCGCAGATTTCAAGAGGGACAGAATATTGACTTGCAAGATAATTATGGTAAAAAAACCAACCTGTATTTGTGAGTTCATGCTTCATGTATTAGACCTAGATCTCATTCAAAGCGCAGCAGACGAGAGCTAGAGGGAATTAGTTGGCGTAGGGGTGGAGGGATCGGGGGAAGGAAAGTGAGTTGCGTTGGGGGTCAGTGAATATCCGTGACATGTTATAAGATTGGGCTGATGATTAACTTTTTGACCTACGTCAAAAAAGAACTAGGTGCTGTGATGGATTCGAACCAGCGAGTGAAAGATGTCAGTACAGTGTAGGACTTATTCATTTGCCAATGTCTGACCCACAGTTCCTGTATGTGGAAAATGCAAGAGTGAATAATACTTCAAAAATATATACGTGTTGAATCCTACGTCTGTCCACTAAATTTTATATCATGCTCTAAAATCTCTCCAAGGCTCGTAATTGTGAAAAAAAAATGGGGAAGATCTGAGACGCAGGGAAATGAATCATGTGAGGGGGGTGGGGGCGNTGTTTTTTTTTTTTTTTTTTTACATAGAAACATGAGCTATTTGAATTAGAATCTGCCTGGCAGCTTTCCGGATCTAATAAGAATGCAGCAATTTTTCTGGATTCATTTCCTGAGTGGTAAATAGGAGGCAGAGGAGACATGAGAAAGTTTGGCTTTGGTATATAACTAGTCACAACACAGTGATCTTAGGTCTCATGGCCCTCCGTCAAGCCGGGGCATAGGATAGGAAGAAGCAGAAAAAAGTATATAGAAAAAAAAAGAAAAAAAAAGGAGAAGAAGCGATAGAGAAGAATTACAGGAGGGAGAAAGAGCAGTATAACGGAAAGGACGAGGAGGATGAAGAGAAGAAGACTGCCAGTTTACCACTTGTTGCCGGCCAGGTGAAGTTGGCTGATGCAAAACCTGATTTAGAAATTCCGTAGGTTAAGGAACGGAATCAATACCAACTGCAGCACAAAAATTCCCCTCCCCCCCACCCTCTATACCCCCTGTAGGATATTTATTTTAGGCTACATCTCAACATGGCTGATGAGTAATGTGATTTTTACCGAGGAGTGGCTTAAAGAACTTCTTTAGGTTTAGCCCATCCTTCAAAACGAGTCATTGTAGGGCCCCTAACGTTGTGCTTTTTGTTGTAAACTCAAAACCGTCCACGACGGAAGACTAGGCGAAAAACAGCCTGAGGTCCCAAAATTGAATAATGAATGCTCTACAGCAGTATTTAAAACAAAATGCTTACCTCGTTTTGGTCCACAGGTTCTTTGCTGAGGATCACGACCAGGGCCGGTATGCAACTGTTTATGACGATTTGAGGTCAAGTCAAAGCTTAGCTAAGTTGTAGGTGGTTAAGTCGTATTCAAGTGAGACAATGTGACTCGGAATAGCTAGATCTAGGTTTTCAGACCTAACTTTCACAAGTAAAAAGTACTCGATGTTCTAGCTGTGAGCATGCGCATTAGCTTACAGCGTCCTACTGTAGCACAGCAACAACATGGCGCTTGGGTGGCTGGGATGATATCGGTTCGAACCGCGAGTGCTTAAAAAAACCACACACACACACATGAAAAAAAAATAAAACACAATTTATAGGTTGATCAAGATTATTTTCTTTTTTGTGTATAGTTTTGTGTGAGCTCCTGTGCAATGTTTTAGCAGTCTTGTTCTGTGAAAAAAATTGCAAAAACTTTTTATTGTCGGCTGTCGCGCATGTAGAAAACAATAATTTTGTTAGGCAAACTTTATTTAAAAAAAAAAAGCATTAGAGCCAACTATGTAGATATCTAGATTATTTTAGATATTGATGAGGAGAGAGCGATATATACCATCATAATAAATTTTGCAGCCGATTATGCCTAGGTAAAAAAAGATGATAGATCTAAATCTAGGCCTAGTCTTAGATCTAGCGATCTACTCCAGATCTAGTTATAGATCTTGAACTTACAGAAAATACAGTTAAGAAAAGATCGAATATGTTTTTTTCTCTTGATTTGTTTGCCTGTTATTTTTTTCAGTTTTCTTCCCTTGATTATGCTTACGAGAGATCTCGGACTTCACTTGGGGCCTTAATTTTATCCTACACACATCGTTTCTTGCCGAGCTTCAAAACATGCGGTTCGTTTTTTGAATAAAACGTCTTTGTATGGTTTCAATTACACACACACACACAAAAACCAAGCCAAAAAAAAAAAACAAACCAAGTTTGTTGCTCGTGATAATCCTCGGCTTTTTTTTTTCCCTGTTTGAGGATCAATAATTCAAAATCGAGACTCTATAAGTCAGCAGAAGCCGAGGCTAGGCCTGTTGACCTTAGGTGACACAAAGCAAATCATTTTTTTTTTGTGAAGATTTGAAAACAAAATTTTTGCATTATGTACCGCAGTGGATTTTTTTTTTCGGTGACTTTGTCTGCATGGTAATACATTGATTTCCTCCCCCTTTTTAATAAAAAAAAATTTAAAGATGAACTCTTTCGATCTTTTCATCACCAACTACCATTCTAGGCCTTGAGAAAAATCCCTTCCTTTTGTTCGCGGCCTCGCGACAGCGCGACTCGCGCATTAATTGACCCGCTTTTTTGACGCCATAGTAAGTCAGAAATTTTCACCTTACTATGTGTACTTAAAAGTCGAAAAAAAAAAAACTGCCGTAACTGCCCAGTTGCATA
>BLXT01006697.1:518355-537314 GCA_019648995.1 Plakobranchus ocellatus | reverse complement strand
CCCCCCCCCCCCCCCCTCTTTTCCAAGGTGTAAGATTATATTTGAACGTACCCTAATAGAAAAAAGAAATACTGCGCCAAAAGGACCTGAAGGGAATTGTAAGGGCGAGTAACGAGTACAGTTCAAATGATGATCAGAGCCTCCTAATTTTTTACTGGTTCGACAATAAAATTGTCTTTGTCTCAAATGTACATGGAGTTAAACCCACCAGTCCTGTGACAAGATAGAAACCAGGTCAAACAAACGCCATACCACTGTAACAAGGGCCAGTTCCAGTCTGCAAAAGTGTGAGTGTGTATGCAAGATATGACATGGTAGATGATTTTTTCAAAGAGAATGGATGTGAAGAATGGTTAGAGGTGCAAGATGGAAGGATGCAAAAGAAAGACAATGTTCATGTGTAGCAAATATTGTGAGTATCTGCGATGACTGGAAAAGATGGATCGGATGACTGTTTCTATCTTTCCCAACATATTTCATAAAATTTAATGATGCCTGTGATTCTATTCTGTGTTTTTGCTGTCATAAGTCAGTCCATGTATCCATATATTTGAAGTGAAGGCCATATGTAAACGTTTGATCTTCAATTATATGTTCAGGCTTATACGGTTTTTTTTATCAAAATAGTAATTTGCCTGTTACCTAATTTTTTTTTATGGATTTCAAACAGGCTACATTGTACTGCTTTGTGACTCTTGCTGAGAAATAAAATGTTATCTTGTATTTGGTTTGTCTTATAATTCTTTGTTCAGTTCACATTCTGTTTGTAATCTTATGGTTTACAGAATGCCAGTGAAGGATTCACACCTAGGGTAGTAGGCCTATTATTACATTTTTAGCATTGCTCTAAATATAAAAAACAAAACAAAAAAAAAAGCATGATGAATTGCACTCTGCCTATTCCAGAACAACTACGGGTTTATAATGATCTGTGTATTTCGAGCCTATCGCAGAAATTTGAGCAAGGCAAAAATTTACGTGTTTGAACCCGAGATGCATAACGTCCAATATATTGGACACCCTGAATCCCCTATTGACAAGGGTTGCGTACAAAGTGATGATGTCAAGGACTATACCAAAGAGAAGTGATTTTTTCTCAGTCTTCGGACTATACATGCTTGTTTGCCAAAAATCAACACCCTAGGCCAATGGTATCATACCTCATGCGATAAAGAATTACTAATTGCTAAGCAGTGCAAAGTATGGGCTTTATGCCGTGGGCGTTTACAGTCAAAGAAAACAAATCATTTGATTTATGGTTTGAGCGTGATTGTAGCTGAGGGTCACATGAACAAGGCTCTTACCCGGAGGACAAACAAGGACAAGTGGTCAGGCGGAACTCGAGACTTAAAGTGCACGAGAGTAGGAGTTTTCTCCTATCCCCTACTATTATTTTGCTATTCTGGAAGAGAGAAACGTTCCCAAATTTATATTTTTCTTTTCGGAGGGTCAAAAGTTCTGCGCTCATCAAGCAATACCCTTTGATAATCCTATCATAAATATATCTTTCATTCGGCTCTTGCGGGCAAAATTTCACATGTGTATTATTTTGTGCTCATATCTTATTTGGCTATTTGGCTTGGGAGGAATGAGACGTTGCTCCTGACTTCGTTTAACTGTTTTCTTGTAATGGTTGGAGAGACAGATATACTACGTGTTGTAAAGACCAAGAGGGATACATTTCATTTATATCTTGAGTGCATGAAGTGAAGTGAATTTAGCACTTTATTTTCATCGTTGTTGAAATGCTTGAACGTTATTCACTATCTTTACTGGCGTCGTGGATATGAGTCTCAAAGACTTCATCGGTCGGAACGATCTATTTGCCAGTTGTTACTTGTTTGATTTATTTGCGTTTGTGACTTGTTACCCTTACTGAAATTAACTCCGTTAAAAGTACAGAGTTAAAATAATTTCCAGGCGTGATTATATTGAAACATGTTGAATGTCATTGTTATTCATTTGTTATACTTCTCTCTCCCATCTCCGTGAGCTTTCCCCTACTTCTGTTTGATTTGCTTAGAATAATTATATTTATTTCTTATTGTCACGAACAGAGTCGCAATCCTCACATAACGACGCAAGACATTCCGAAAAGGAATTAAATCATAACACTTGGGATTTTTAAACCCGCAAAGACAATCTTACTATTGAAGGATCTATACAGCTGATCTCTGATATACAAACTTCGCAGCTCTTCAAAGCTTCCTTTTGTAATCCCTGCTAGCTCCGTCCATCTGTCGAACATCATCTCTACCTTCGAAAAAAACGCGCCTGTATTCTCACTCTGTAGCGGTATGGAGTTCCTGGATTTTTATATTATATAACATTTTTTTCAGTACACAAGTATTGTTTTAAAATTGCTTCTTTTAAGTGCTGGTAAGTCTGTTGCGGCTCTGAGAGCGTTTGTAAAAGTGTGATGGTGTCGCCCGTTAGTAGATTTGATAAGGCAATGAACTTATTTTCGTCGGACCAGTTATAATTCTTTATGGTCATTTCAAGCGGCACAAAAAACTATCGGCCGACTCTTTCTCTGCGTTGAAAGGTAACAGTTTAGGCAATTTTGATAATAGCGCCTTCGCTGTACTCTGTTGTATCTTTGGGCTTTGCTGTTTTAGCTATGTCTGCCTCTGTCGCGATACGCGCTAACCCTATTTTTGTCCGTCGCTCTCTTTCTCTTTCTTCCTTTTCTCTTTTCTTTTTCTGCCCTTTCTCTTTCTCTTTCTTCTCATTCCATTTGTCTCTGTTTTTCTCTTCTTTTTTGTCTCTCTTTTTCTTCTCTTTCTGCCATCCTGTCTTCTTTTTCCATCTTCTGTCTTTCACGGATTTCTGCTTTTTCTCTCTCCACAAAATCCTGTAAACTTTGCTCTTTTAAACCGAGCTCCTGTCCCATTCTGGTCAGTTCACTAGTCGACACCATAGCCTCTCTCTTAATGCAAACCCAAGGAATTTCAATGATTAAAATTTCAAAAGGTTCTTTTTAACAAACAAACAAACAAACAAGCAAGCAAACAAACAAACAAACAAACAAACAAACAACAAAAAACTCGTTGCAATAGGGCTTAATTATGTGCATAAAAATTATATAAATGAATAGTTGTTAATAAGCCCTTATCGACTATAAACTCTTTAGCAAAAGTCACTTAGAAATGAAAATAAACTATTTACAGTCTGTACCAAATTATGTTCAGATAAAGATAAATGTGTTAGATCAAGGCTTTACCAGTAGAAAAACGTAATAGTATCTCTGTATGGCACTTTAGTATTGTGTGCGACCATTAGTTTCAATACGATTATTATTTACGACTCAAAAAGCTCATATAATATCTTAGTAAATGATAGCGATTAAAACGTCTATATCTCAATGCATGGCCTGGTTCTTAAATCGTGCACTGTTCACCACCGAAACAAAACAAAACGAAAAAAAATCAAACAAACAAACGAACAAAAACCAAACAGGACTAAAAAGCGATAAAGAAATATATTTTGTGACGGATAAAAAAATAAGACAGAATACTAGGAAAAGAGAAAAACAGATAAGTCTGACAGAGTATTATAGAAGAAAGGATACGACACAAGTAAATATGACAAAACGTTTCTAATTATTCCTATTGCTCAAAGAGAAAGGAATAGAAACCCAAAGAATTGTATTTACAAAACAGTCATAAAAAAAATACCAAACACGTCTAGTTGCTACTCCTAGGCTCTATTATGAACACACTCTGTATTAGCCCGATATCCTCTTGTCTAGACACACAGTTTACACACACAGAACCCGATTACAATGGTTCAAGCTACTCTCAAACTTCATTTAATAAAAAAAAAGGTCATGATCAGCGATATCCTTAGTTTGTGTTATTTCCGAATTTTTTTTAACCGTAAAATATAAAAGGCAATGGGTTTGAAATGATTTAAAAAACGGGTGATATATATTTTATATGATAGAGTAGGATATACATGTTTTAATAAATCTGATAGTTCAGGAATGACAATCTTATCTAAGCTTTCTTTCGTGTAAGCAAATTGAGAATAAATGAGAAAACATTTTTTAGTCAATGAGAATACAAGTACACGGCACACAGCACATTGCACGCGTGCGAAAGAAAATTAAACACAACGATTTAGAGTTGTACACTCCGTTGAAGGCACGACACAGCCGTGACGAAATATTGCGTGCCTTGCTTTGCTGCATTGCTCGTTTTTTGTGCCGTGTGCTGCCAAAATGGATGACTACAAGAAAGAAATTATTGAACTTGTGTGAGACTAATTTTTCTTCTGCTGATATTGGTTCCCGATAATTACAACCAAGGGGCTGTAAATGAGGTAGCACTAGGTTCTTCAGTTCCTCATACGTTCTGTCTGACATTCTTATGTAGTTGAAGAACATTGTCTCATCTCTACGTGTCATCAAGGAGCAGAAAGTTCGATGAAATTCCCCTCTACTACTCCTTAATAGAAAATGTTCTCTGCACCACATGATCCGCCTTTTCCTCTTGTTTTTCCGATTATTTAACATTGTTAACATGATCAGAGTATTTTCATCTGACAAATCCATGATAGGTTGTGATGTGTTGTGTTGTGATGTCGTGCTATGGCCTATGGAGTAGTGTCGTGGTGAATATTCAAATTTATTCATTCATTCATGAATATCACAGCCGCGAATGAATAATAAATAATTTCAGGTTGAATATTGAATATATTTTGAATAAATATACTGTTTTTAATTGTATTCTAAGAATAAAATATTAAGAACTGCTTTGAACGTAACCTATAACCCCATTCAGGCGACTGCATGTCTACATTTCTTTTATTCGAGTAACAATTAACGGTACAGTTGCGCAAGAGAGTGCCTGAGATAGCGATGCAGACGAATAATCAGTCACTGACGAATAATTATTCAATGATGAATAATTATTCAATGACGAATAATTATTCAATGACGGCAAATGATTCAAGGGCGAGTGAATATTCAATGGCGGCAAATGATTCAATGGCGAATGAATATATTCAATGGCGGCAAATGATTCGATGGCGAGTGAATATTCAATGGCGAGTGAATATTCAATAGCGGCAAATGATTCGATGGCGGGTTATGAGCACTAGACCTAGCCTATGACTTCAGTCAGTGTACTTCTTTCCCTATAAATGTGTATGATTACTAAAATCTCTTAAGTTTTAAGCTTTTCCTGTATACTTTTGAAGCATTTTTTCTTCTTTCTCTATATCCTTTATATATTAGATGTGTAATATTTTAACTATTACTAGGTTCAGTTTTCTTGGATTTGGTAGCATTTTTCTTTTCTTTAATCTAAAATTAATCCATAAAGATCTAGTGTATTAATTATTGCTCTTTTCATTTTTTAAAGCTGCATATACTTTAGTCTTTTGTATTAGCTCCTTGTAGAACTTGCTTACTCACTGTTTTGAAATAAAAGAATTGAATTTTTTTTAAAGAGAACGAAAGACATACGAAGCTTGATAATCCAGTTTCGCAAAGTAATGTCAGGACAGAGACTTCCCATCTATTTCTGCTAGGTGCTAGTTTCCTTCCCCCCCACCCAAAAAAAAAAAAAACAAATATTCATTCATTATTCAATGAAATTATCTATGAATAAATGCGTTGAATATTCATTCATTCATGAATAAAAAATATGAATCACGATACAACACTACTATGGAGGGAGGGATTTTAGCCTGTGGCACGGCAGTGCCGACATGTCATGTGCTGCGTGCCGTGTGCCGTCCATGGAGAGTCCGCCTTATGGTTCCCGCTGTATGCGTAACGGTATCTTTTAATATTACTTAGACACATCGACATTTAAGAAGCTTAAGACTTATGAATGTCAATTATCAACAATAAACATCTATCTCTTTTGTTAAATTATGTGATTTACTGAAGCATTCACTCAAATTGTTTCAATGTGATATTATGCTTAGGGACATGATATGACAAATGAAAATGTAATGTAATAGGATAAACTTATCAATTTGCCGCCCCGTCGTGCTGCGCTGTCTTCCTGGTGAATTTTCGGCACTTCGGTGAAGTTGACCAATAGCTTGTGTTTCATCGTCTCATTGTTACGGTCGTTCTTGAGGTTGGTACCTATGTACGTTGGCCTCTTAGAACTTTGGTGCCGGCTGTTACCCACTGCAGTCGCAAGTCGTCGCTCTCGGCTTCCAGTGTAGTAGATTCTCGGTTCTCGCCAGTTTTGGTGTAGCCAGTCACTCACGGATGTTGAAGTCGTCACTCCGTGCGTACGTCAGTAGGGCACTCTCACCCCCAGGGGACTCGAACCACTCTTGCAGCTCCTGGTTGCTCGCTCCCTTATAGTTGAAGGCACCCGCAATATTCCAGCGGTGGTTACCTCTCTAAAACGCTTTCGCAGCTTTGAGATTTACAGGAAGGGTCTGCCTTATTGGTTTTGTTTCAAGGGACGACGATAAGTCAACTGGACTTTTTACTTTTATTTAAGGCAGAGGTAAGCAACCCAGGAGGAAATAAAAGTTGGTAGCAGGGAGGCATCTGGGAGTCATGACCTAGACGTGGCCCGGCCCCCTCAAAGTGTCAGGAATTACAGGCTGAAACACTTGCTATGAGGGGGGGTTCTCCTCTGAAGACTCCCTGCTACCTAGCTCCCAAAGAGTTTCTTACTACAGAGTATTATATTAGATACGTCGTGAGTATTTTAATACTAAAATGTTATCGTAGCAAATTGTTAAATGTAATAATGTTTTATTTCCATGTCCCGATTTAAACTTGTCAGACGGTTCGAAGAAAGTCCCTTCTATGACAATAGTTAACAGGTGTTATGATTCGATGGGTGTCCCCCTCCATGTCACGAATAGGGTGGCAATCCACACATAACGACACAGGACGTTCCGAAAAGGAATCAAATCAAAAGACTTGGGATTTTGATACCTGCAAAGACGTATATTTTATTCCTGTAGTGGTTCCGAAACCCAGGATATGGCACAATATATTGAAATGTCAATAGCAAAAAAAAAAAAAAACCAAAACCCTGTTCTGATCCAATTCATTGATGCGCACAAGGCATACATATCACATTTTATGTATTACTTAATTTTTTAATAAAGTTTACATTTTAAAATACTGATCTACCCGAGGCAATGGAGAAATTGAAACCTTTCACTTCGAGCCTCTTCTCGATACGCGTTCAGCTCTCAACTGAATAAAATATTTTCCCTCGACTAAAACTATGTTTTGTAAACTACGCTCACAATCAAGCTTACTGTTTTCTTACGATCTAGCCCCATATGACTAATTTTCCTTGAGACTTAATTGTTTTTTAATAAGAGAAATTCATGAGCTCCAGTCATGATATAGTATTATTAGATTTAAATCTTTACACTGAGGCTAAAACTGATCTGGAGTATTGATAGTGACATGCATCCTTCCCCTTTTAAAATTTTTGAGCTTGTTGATAACAAGCTCAACACTTTCCCTCAAGTACCAAAGCATAATATCATTCGCAATGTGTGCAACATAGAAATTATTACAGAGGTCATAAACATTGCATAACAATGTAAGTGAATGGACAAGAATGATATATCACACGAAATAATGAAATAATATCTTTTACGTCTGTTTCATCAGATGGGATTTTAAGAGGGGGGGGGGGGGGGGGGGGNNGGGGGGGGGGGGGGGGGGGGCTACAGTAAAAGGGTAAATTCCTTATTTTTCAATTTTATGAAAATAATTAATGCATGAAAAATTAACCTATGTCATAATTCGAAGAAAAAAAGTGTTATAACATAAATTGATTCATCGATTGCTATGGAAACGGCGGACAGTCATAAAAGGGCAATAACTCTCTTCGTATACAAAAAATGAAAAATGTGCTTGGATACTTTAATGAGAAATGACATGACATAAATCCTGTGAAGATTTAAAAGTGATTGCTCAAAAAATAAAAGAGGAGTAGGGAAAAAACTGTTTGAAAAGCACGTTTGAGAAAAACGCAATTTTCTGAAAAAAATTTAACAGTTTTAGTACGTATCCTGATCTTTCGCGTGCGTTTTTATGATAAAATAAACCTAGATACAATCTTCTCTTTTGTACTGATGGCCCTAGGACATGTTCTAGTTTTAGAATATGTTAATATCTCAAAAAGGCTGGTGTGACCAAAATTTGGTCATTTTCCCACCAGCACCCCTGTATAAAATTCAATATAATGAAACATCAGTAATATAATCAATGACACACCTTTTTCAGTCTTATTTTTGCGCGTTGTCCTCTCATGTCGATTGCTCGTCCTCTTTTTGTGTTCGTGCTCGTTTTCTGCCCGGTTGGCAAGGCCTGTTTAAACAGCTATGTGCCCTGCCCAGACTTGGCGACATCAAACTGAAGTTCTACTCTGATGTCATCCCTCCACTGGACTAACGTCTCGTTCATCCTCCGCTTCTTTTTCCTTGAATCTTGCTTTCAAATCTCACTCTCTCTCTCTCTCTCTCTCTCTCTCTCTCTCTCTCTCTCTCTCTCTCTCTTTTTCCTCCGCCTCCCCCCCCCTTTTTCCACACACACACACACACGTGAATATGCCCAAAGCAATACAAGTCTCAGTCCTTTACAGAACTCAGGTGCAATATCCTTTGATTTTAGGTCCTTTCAGAATGGAGACATTTGATCACTTTTTTGTCACCTTAGCATTTTTCTGTAGTAATTTACCTTGAATGCGTTTATTATCTTCTGTTAACTTTTATTGGCCCAAATTCGCTACCATATTGCGCAATAATCAGGACTGCATATTAGCGTTGTGCTCTCTAGAAGCTGTTGCATGTATTCACACTGTTCTTTTGAAAAAAAAAAGTATCTCTCTTATATCATTTGACTATTATCATCTTTTTTTGACACTAAATTAATTTGCACTGAAATGAAATCTCTTTCAAGAATTTTTTCAGTCTTTGCATGCTCATTTGTTTTTTTATTAATGTGGGATTTTGATAAATCTAAATGCTCTTAACCGTTTGCTGAAAATCACAGTTGATTTTTTAAAGTCTTCTAAGCGCCATGATTTATCTATTAAAAAAAATACAAATAACAAGGAAATGTTACATTTGCATTTGGCATTATTACATCGACAACCTATTATGTAAGAAGAAATTAAAACAATATTCTATGTTATACTTTTTTTTTCAGAAAAGTAACGAAGTTTCACATGACAAAACCATGGATAAACTCAAGTAATATTATCTATTCTTAGCATAAATCATGTACAATCTAATGAAAGCAAACTGTTGCTTTGTACAATTAATTAAAAAAAAAGACTAACAAGATTCCATTCTGGCCCCATCCAATACAAAGGGTAGCCGCATTCACTTTGTTCGCTCAAACTGTCTCATGTATGCTCATCTCTCTATTTCCTTCCAGTTTATGCCCTTGCCACAACTTTGAAGCTATCAGGTGGGCTGAAATTTAGAACAAGGCCAATCGTGCGATATCAGCGAACCTTAGCTAATATCTCTGTCTATATTGATCGTGTGTGCAAATGCGCAAGAATTTTACCGTTCACTGTGCGAAATATCTAGCATCAATAATGATATTGGTATTGCAAGGGATACAAAATACATGAATACCTGTGTTGACTTTAAAAATTTAACTTTGGCTTTGAACTGGTCTAGCCGAGCAACATAATTTATTTTCATAGGTATGCATCAAGCTGGTTGTGACAAAGCAATGATAATAGTTATATCAAAAGCTGCCGCAATGGTGCAAAATGCCAAATTAAGTTAGAGTTCATTGCTTTGCACGATTAACATTCACATTTCACATTTCTTAATGATGAGAAAAATCTAACAATGCTCGTAGATCTTTTCAGCATATGTTCACGATTACATTAAAAGGGGCGCTGCAATTGTATAAAACCAGCCATAAGTGGTTTAATATAGCCATAGTGTTGGTATGATTTTGAAAACCCTCCAAAACATAAATTTAAATTATGTCACATATATCCTGTTCTATATTTTTAATGAATGTTTTACATTCTTGAATTTTTGGAAAAAGCAAGCCTTTTGTTTTGTAATGATAAAAAACTAAACTGTATATTTCTCTGCATAATATTTTTAATTCACCCAAGCATGAATCAAGCGTCCAATATTCACAGTTCTAAACTTAATGAAAAGTACTTAAAGGCATTCCGAACACTCGATCTAGACGTGTCATAACCGGGAACATGAAAATGCGAGTCGGTGGGAAATCCTGGTTTGGCGACATAATTCCAACCGAAAGGGTTCATCTGAAATGGAACGCAACCTTTAAACCACCAGCCAGACTGGGCGAGCTCAGCACAGTTACTGCTTGAGCCATCCTGGTCATTATCTGCCGAGGAGAAAGGCGTATTTTCCTGAGAGCTTAAGCAGTCATCAAGACCAAAGCCCGCAGTTGAACCCCCGGAGGAGGATATAGAAGATGAAGTTCCGGTCAACCCGCTTATAGTATAAGAGTATCCAGACGAACTCGATGATACTAGAAAGTTGCCATATGACTTACCTGCGCTTCCACTTACATCTGAGGATTCGAACACAACTGTCGTAGTTATTGAGTGGGGTCCACCACTGGAGGTGTAACGATGAAGATGCTCAAGCCCCAAGAAATAATCATTAGGGCCAAGATGGAAACCATTTACATAATCATTCCATGTTAAGGTAGTGTCAAAGCTTCCAGAATTTCGCATGATATCAAAATCATTGGAAAAGTATGAGAGAATGCAGTAAGTTTGGAAAAAGAATGAACCGTCTCCATAAAGATCCAGATTTACAGAATATGTGCCTCTAGAGTAACCGTTGGATTTTAATTCAGAGCATTGAGAAGCTAATCTTTCGCACTTGGTTCCGACATAGCCGCCGGTTGCTGCACAGTCACAGGCACCGGTGCCTGAGTCCTCAATACCTCCATGTAGGCATCCCTCTGGGACAGTTGTATGAACAGAAGCAACTGTAGTTTCTGGGACAACCGTTGTTTCTGAAACAACTGTTGTTTCTACGGCAAGTGTTGTTTCTGGGGGAATTGTAGTAACTATCAGATCATCCTCGTTCATATACAGTTTGAAGTTAGGATCGTATATCGTACATGTTGGGAGAAAGCTGCAGACTGTTTTATGGTAGCAGGTTAATGTAGGAGAGAAGATGAGCACACCGCCACACGAAATGCTGCTAGCGCATTTCAAGAAACATTGAAGGCTAGTTGATGCCGGTACCTGTACAAAACAAGCATTTTTGATACGGTCCTCGGCGTCACACACAGGTGTTTCATATTCGATATATTTGGTGTTAACGACGGAGCAGTCAATGCTTGACCAGTGCAATATTATTGTCAGTGTAAGTAATCTCAAGCGATATTTCGACTTATTTCTTGGATATATCATAGTGAATCCTTGCAGCATTGGTAAGTTCATTTCTTCATTTCATGTATTGCCTTCTACATGATATTCTACCTAGAATAAAAGAAAGTAATACCGAGTATGAGAGTTGCATTAATAATGATGAACTTTACTGAAAGGCGGAGATACTTCTTTAACAATAATTGCGGTAAATTTTGAGCTCTTAAAATAATCTTGGATGACACGAATTAAAAAAAACCACACACATACACACAAAAGACAAATAAATATTTAGAAAAACCTTATGGCTCATCTTTATTGCAAGAAAATAAAATTAATCAACTGATCAATAGAGGTCTAATTCATGCAGGATTATTGCAGGAGTAAATTTACGCTAGGAATGTGATTTGGCGCTTGCACGAAGTCTAAAAGATACTTTATTGACATTTTGTGAGAGTCAAATGAGGAACAAAGACGTAATTAATTCGCATTTTTCGGATTCAGTAGATTCCCAACATTTAGGAAATCGCGTTATTTCTCTTTTCTTTTAAAGTTTAAAAAAAGCTCTATAACATAACAAGACATTTTTGAGCTTTTTAGTTTTCTTACGTCAATTTTACTGTAAAATATTTTGAAAGTCCAATTTTTTATTTTAAAAATTTGGTATAAATACACAAAAGCTGACCTCGCATATAGCAAGAATAACGCTTCTCCTGGTTTGTCGATAGATATCTTTTTTTCAAGTGATTGCATTGGCCTGGAACTTGACAAAAACGCCTTTGGCAAAACGGTAAGCACAATGCAGAGTCCCAGTCAACCAGTAAGCTACAGAGAAGCCAAAAACAACAATTATTTACAACAGAAACAGATCACAGAAAAAATAAGCTTGGATGTAGGCCCGTAGTATCCATGAGATCAATCAGGTGCAAAGGTTCCATAATAATTTTTAGCCTAAAAACAACCCAATGCAAGCTGTTGAGCCATCTAAAGAATAAAAATGTACCACAGGGATGATTGATCATGTGGCACCATATCGCAAAATCCTAAACATGTCTGACATATTCTCGTTAGTGGGAAACTCTGAAGAAGCCTGAATGTTCTGTTGGTGACTGTTAGTTTCTTGGCAGTGATGCCAAAAAATATAAAGCAGAAGAAGATTTCTAAATGAAGGTTAATCAGACTGCCGAAAAATATTAGTCGGAGCCTACAACACATTACTGCTAATGATGATGATGCCTCTGCTGCTGCTGCTGCCGCTGCTACTGCTACTCCTAATCCTCCTCCTCCTCCTCCTTTTCCTCCTCCTCCTCCTGCTGCTACTACTACTACTACTACTACTACTACTACTACTACTACTACTACTACTACTACTACTACTACTACTACTACTACTTTTTTCTACGTCTTGTCAGTGTTTTGGTGTATTAAGTGCATTTTACCCAATCATTTTTAAGAGATTGAAATTTCTACTGTTTGTTACTTTGTACTAAATCCAACATTCTGCCACCAACTCAGTGCTTTCTTGTATCAACTGATTCGACCAATCGAATGCGTCCTTCGAAGCCTTCTTTTTCAAACCAAGATGGCCGATAGAGTAGAACGGGATAATCAAAATTATGATTTAGATACTTTTTGAGATTATTATTATATTTTTTAATGGATGAAATGCAAATTTTTATTTGACTTGTCCTTAATAAGTTACAGTTTAACAATAATTTGTTTTCGTTTAGGTTTAGTGGTTTTGAACAGTTAGATAGACCTACTAGTAAAACTCGGGATTTAGTACAGGTTAGCACTGACTATTGACTGCATTATGCGATGAAAAATAGTTAAAATAAACGTGTTATTTATTACAAGTAGAAAAATAAACCTAAAATAATAAGAAATCCTTATTTAGCAGAACACATTTTTTTCCTCACAAGGACTGACCCTGTAGCTAAACTCTATTGTGTATCTGATGGGGATAAGGCAACGCAAAAATATTAAAAAATTTATACACTATTTCTGTTTTGATCCAATGCATTTTGGATCTTTCAGGGTGTGGAACAAAATGACAATGAAGGAGCGTCCGGTCTACATTCGAGAATAAATTTTTCTTATCCCATGTTCATTCTTAAATTGAATTTCATATCCAAATGGTACCAGCACCTCATAAATGTGAAGGAACAATAATGTTGAATTTAGAGCCTTTATCACAAAAAGAATATACCAATGTGATCGCGCGTTTATCTTATTAAACTAAATTGATTGTCTTGTAGGCTTATATTTTTGTTTGTTGAAATAAATTTTTCAATGGTCAAAATTTAAGACTGTCTTTTTAAAACGTTGCGTATTAATCTTATCTTATGATTGTTCAGTGTTTATATATCCAGTGGTATGACTCAATAAATAGCGAGTAAAAATGCCTAACATTTTTTAAGCTTAAGCGTTAAGGTAGAAAGATAAAACCAAATTGAATAATTTGTATGATCAAGAAGTTCAATAGCATTGGTTGGCCTTCTCCGGGATGCAGTAATATTCAAATTATATATAAAAATAGTGCTAAAGTATCATCAATGCAAACATATATATATATAATAGCAAATATAAGCCTACATCAAATTTTTTACCCTATTGGCAAGATAGGTACTGCTGCACAATGTATTTTCTACTGTTCTTCATTTTGTTCGAATTCTTTTTTATAAAATATTTTTGAAAATATGTATTTTTTCTCTTTATTGTGACAAGCCACAGGAAACCATGGAGTAAGCTATCCCTATGAGTCCGCTCTTCTTTGGGTACATAAATTACTCCTTTACATTTATAGTATAAACGTACGCTGCCCATAAACTGTATTTAGAATGTTAAAATAATACAATTCTTACTGAAACTAGTGATTTTGGTTGATTTACTTGAAAAGTAGTGTTTTCCTTTACAGCGATGTATAACAAGTAATCTTAGGACCTATTCAATGTGATTTGCTACAAGAAAGTATAGAGTCTTATTGCTAAAAAGAAGGAAAATGAATAACTCCCTTATAGCATAGTGACATTGCATAACCACTATGGATTTACAAAACTAAAACAACACGCTTTTCGTTGTCAGCAGATGATTTACTCGCGAAAAGGAAACTCTTTTGTTTAAATTATATTTTGAAAACATAAATTCGCAAGTAAAAGGTGAAGAGAGAGAAATATTGGGACCAGTGTGACTTGTTACAAGAAAGCACTGAGTTTTCCTGCTAAAAAGCACGACAATGAATAACTCCCTTACAGTCTAATAACGATGCACAACTCCCAGGGGTTTATAATACAAAATAGCACAATTCAAACTGTCAATGCCTAATTTAAAGGTAAAAAAGATAAATTCATTTTAATAGATCAAAGAATGAAAGGGTTATATTTGTGAAAGACAAGCAATTTTATTGCCTGGGG
Organism: Plakobranchus ocellatus; assembly: GCA_019648995.1. Lineage (NCBI taxonomy): Eukaryota > Metazoa > Mollusca > Gastropoda > Plakobranchidae > Plakobranchus > Plakobranchus ocellatus. The sequence goes on along the minus strand of BLXT01006697.1, from coordinate 522,565 downwards.
GACTTGTTACAAGAAAGCACTGAGAAAAATCGGAAGAGAGTTTGGTAATGAATAACTCCAAACACATTTTTCTATTTTCATAGAGGTATAAAAATACTCTTTTTAAAGGTGAATACTGTAATCTTATATAAGGTTCTCAATAGAATTACCAATTGTTTAGCCTTCAGTGTTTATATGTTTAGGACCAATTATCTCAAAACTAGAAAAATGGACTTGGTACAGGATAGCACTAAGGTCGGGAATAGGCAAGAGTAGCAATAACAACTTTATAAGACAAACTGAGAATAAGTATGAGTGGAGGAACATGATCGCCAATGTTTGTTCCAGACAAGGTACCTGATGATGATATATTTTATTTTGTCAAAGACCTTAAAATAATCAGTGAAACAGAGGGGAGATCTTTTTTTTTTATTTCTATAAACCTTTCCATAAGCATTGACAAAGTGAATATTGCGTTTTTAGTCCCTTTATCAGGCATAAAGCCAAACTGTTTTAGAGATATTTCTGGTCTTACACTTTTGCGCATTCTCAGCATTAAAACACGGAACAGGATTCTTGTAAAATAGCTCATTAACTGATTGTTCTATGAAGTTCACATTCTGTTGCTCCTGGTGTTTTAGACAGTGCTAAAAATCAGATTCCATTAAAGATCTTGTGGAATTGTATCACTATCGTAAATTGCATTAAATAAAAATCTGTTCCTATATTATCTAATGCTTTAATTATTTCCACTGGTATATTATATGATCCTGTGGCTTTTCCATTTTTCATTTTCTTTATCACAGCTTCTTGGGTTTGTTGCACCTATCATTTTTAAAGATCTTCAACATATTCTGACCATCTGTTTAGTATTTCAATCTTTTCTTTAACATTGTTCCTTCTTTTTATTTGATGCAGCTAGGATAACTGCATTTGATTTTCTTACAACTGATGTCCTTAATTTTAGTATTCATGAATTTGCTGACTGTATTTAACTTTAGCTCTATTTCCTGACATTGTTGATTGATTCTTTCTTCTTTCGCTGCATTTTATTTTCATTCTTTTGTTTAGGTCTTTGTATTTGGCTTCTTCCTTTTTCGGTTTGCGCGTTTCTTCCATCAAATCGAGTATTTCCTTGTTTGTACATTTCTTTTGTTCTTTTTTACCTTTTGGTGGGAGAAACGTTTTTGTCTATGACTTTATTAATTGAATTTTTCATTTGTGTCCCTACTTATTCGTCTTCTGAAATGTTGTTTAGAGTCTCATATTTGTTATGCACAGCTATAGCATTTTTTGTCTCTTAGTGTTTCAACAGATTTTAGTAAGTCTATTTGGAATTTAGGATAAGCCTTTGCCTTTTTTAAAAGCTAAATTTATGCATACTAAAATTAACGAAATGAGTGGTAAGAAATCAAACACAATAACCCTGACTGCATCAAATCAAAAGACGGAACAATGATAGATAAGAGGGAGGTGCTAAACAGATAGTTAGAATATATTAAAGATCTTTTCAAAGACTCTAGGTGTAAAAAACCTTAATTAATAATAATAAAAAATAAGCCTACAGGGCCAAGCCATCCTTAAAGAAGAGGTAAAGGTAGCCATAAAGAAATTGAAAAATGGAAAGGCCACAGGACCAGATAACTTACCGAAAGAAATTATTACAGCATTAGATAACTCACGAATAGAGCTAACAACAAAACTCCTGAATACAATATACTACAGTGGTATAATCCTTGAAGATCTTTGTAAATCTCTTTTCATTGTAGTGCTTAAAACACCAGGGGCAACGGAATGTGAACTCATAAAATGGTGAGTTGAATGAGTCATTTTATGAAAATCCTGTCACGTTGATACACACAATTCGCAAATCTAAGATCAGAAATATAATATCCGCATAACAGTTTGGTTTTGTGCCTGATAAAGGAACTAGAAATGCAATATTCGCTTTGTCAATGCTTATCGAATGGTTTCTAGAAATGCAAAAAGATCTTCATCTCTGCTTCATTGATTATTCAAAGGCAGTTGACAAAGTAAAACATGAAGAGCTGTATTGTATACTAAAAAATTAGACATTGATGGGAAAGATCTGGGAGTAATTAGAAATCTATACTGGGATCAACCTGTATCTTTGAGGATCAAGCGAGAAAACGTTTATTTCAAATCTATCAAAAAAAAAATGTAAGGCGGGAGTGTCTAATGTCTCCTGATCTTTTTCACCTCTAAAGCAAAATGATATTAAAGAATCTACAAGATGTTTCAGGCTTAAAAATAAATTTTAAAATCTTGATGATCTCAAGTATGCAGATGATACAGTTTTCTTAAGAGAATATGATGAACAACTTCAAAAACGTATAGATACTGTAGTCTAATAAAGCAAAAGGATATGCCTGTCTTTGATTATGTAAAAAAAAAACCGGAATGCATAGCCATCTCAAACTCAAAGACATCTTCAAATATCAATATAATTTTGTCAGCGATGGACAAAAATCAAGAAAGTTATAAGATTCAAATAACTTGGCTACCTAATATCATCAGGCGAAAGATGCAGAAGTAAAATAAGTAAAAGAAAAGCCATTGCCAAATATACATTCCTGAAAATTAAACCAAAAGTGAGGGAAAAAGACAAAGGTATAAAAACCAAGGGTAGTGAAAAACAGCTGCATCAAAACAAGGGTAGTGAAAAAAAAAAGATATATATTGTCAGTGCTATTATATGTTTGTAAAGGTTGGACAATACGCAGGAAAACAGAGAAAATTAGAAGCTGTAGGGATGCCGTTGATCAGAAGAATGATGAGGATATCATGGGCAAAAAAAATTCAATGAATTGGTACTGAAGGAAGTTAATCTTGAGCGATCAATAATGAAAACCTTAAGACAAGGGCAACTACAATTTTTAGGATATATCTGCCTATGCAAAGGTTAGAACACTTAGCAATCATATGGAAAAATACCTTCTTTTAAAAGTCCTGAGTTATGGGCAACAGGTAATGTTAGCAACAACTTTATAAGGTCATCTGAGTTTAGGTTCGGGTGGGGGAATATGTCGCAATTTCTGTTCTACACAAAGTAACTAAAGAAGAAAACTATCACTATTGCAATATTGAACAGTACAATTGTATATAAAAGACCGTAAAAAATGCTGCTGCGGCTACAACTAATGTTGACTCATATAAAAAAAAAAAATTTTAAACAAAATGAATGAACTCCAATGGCTTCAATATATATGCCTACAAAAAATTGACAGTGACTTTTTAGGTAAGATTATATACTGCTAAATTTCTAAGAGATATGCCTACCTTACTAATTTTGACACGGTAAAAGATTTTGTGCACATCAATTGCCTTACTTTGTCCCTTTCTTCAAGGCAAAATTAACACATGTAAAAAAGTTTTCACCATATTCACTAGGGCGTGCCTCATGAGCCCCCATCTTGCAAAGTAACTACTGAAACATACATTCCTCACACATATAGCAAACTATATGGGCTGATTATAAAAATTCCTGACTTTTTCTTTTCTTTATGACTGGTGGTGTTTCAACTTTCAATCAAAGAAAACTGCATCTCCTTAGTTTCACATTTTCGTCATTAAAATTTTGTGTTTTTCTCATAACTAAATTAATCTCATCTTAATGTCTTTGAGATTTTCGAGCTTCTACTTACTTATGGAAACAAATTACTTTTATTATTAAGAACAATGAACGAAACGAAAAAATCCTCATTGTTTTGTACTAGATTGTATTTTTAGTGACCATTACAAATAAAAAGAACATAAGCGAAAACAGCAATAACAACTTGTTTAAAATTAACCATGTAAAACCTCAAATAGGATCATAAGAGAGATATTTTAAACGGGAAAATATAGCAGAGCTGTAACAAGTTCAATTATTCAGGTGTTGAATTCAAAATCGTTATCTAGTATGAAGGAAACAGTGAGGAATTGAAGCATAAAAATCAGAGCTGTCTCTAAAAAGAACAATAACGCGATCGTATGACTTAAATTTCTAAGTAAGTATGTTTTTATTCATTGGTTTTTTTTTTCACCCCAGAGCGCTAAAAGTAATTCAAATAAGAATTTAATTTCAGAACACGCCTATTGTCCAAAACTTATGTTTAAAAAAATAAAATTGTTAGGATTTTACAAGTGACACTACTACTGCAACAACAACAACAACAACAACAACAACAACAACAACAACAACAACAACAACAACTACTACTACTACTAC
>BLXT01006697.1:478523-495925 GCA_019648995.1 Plakobranchus ocellatus | reverse complement strand
TTTTTTGGGGGGGGGGGGGGAACAGATATGGTTTAATTTTAAACACTAGGAAAGAAAAGCTGCCATAATCAAATGAGTGAAACTAGTTTCACTTAAAGTTCAAAGATGTTTTGGTCAACCTAATATACTTCGTACTTTTTATCATATTTAAACTTGGGTCTCTTCATTTTAAGGTAGTTTGCTATATTTTTTATGAAAGGTTTTAAAATAATGCGGAAACCAAATGGTAAAAATTGAATGGAGATATGAGCTTTTGACAAGAAGGCTGTTGTTCTGTGATCCTAATATATTAATTTAAAAAAATAATTCGGTCGAGAATTTGTGTATCATACATTGTACCCTGCTTTTTAAAACAGTTTATGGAAGGATCAACATGATATCAGTACTGTTTTTTTTTTTAAATGATCACAATAATTTAGCCATAAAAGTTCAAGTTTCACTTTTTTCTGTCACTAAAATGTTACCAAGGTACATGAGCTTTTGAACTGGGAATATTTGTAAGTTTACTAAATTGTTTCAGAATCACAATTATTATTATCATATGACATTGCTGACATCTCAATGCATGAAAAAACCCTAAAGATACACATTTAGCTATAATTTTATGCACAAAATGGACATGTTATAAGTAAATAAGCCTGTGTTGTTTGTGATGCTACATGATAAGAGTTGAGTCTCAGAATGATGTCCTTTCTGCCCTTCTTTTTTCAGTCAGTTAATCATGTATGGCTTATTTTTACAAAAAGGTTCAAGTCTAATGTTCCATCGTAGAGACCACACTTTAAGAATGGCTCATTTAAAAAATTTTCAACATCTTAGATACTCATGGTCTTGATCCTCTTCTCCCACAAGATGTAATGATATGAAAAGTCATACAGCAGTGCATGTGTATATAGTAGTCAAGTTATAAGCATTCTTGTTTGAAGTACACAGGTATGGGTACATCATGATGAGGATTAATATTGCATACATGTATGTATTTTTTCTAGCATTTCTTTAAGCCTCTAATACTCATAAAATTGCATTGATGTTTTGTTTTAAGGTCTGTCCATCAACTAGATGAACGTAATGGAAAAAAAGCAAAAATCTTCTCAGAGAAATAGTTCTGGAGTTAAAAGAAAATTAGGACTTTTGAGTGATGCCAACAACATTGTTGAAGAGGAGGGACCATCCCTGCTGGTAAATATATAGAGGTTCAGATAGGATGATCATGGAAATCAAAATTTTAATCCTTCAGTGCAAACTTATGGTTTATTTAAATTTTTCAAATGATTACTAAAAAATTTTGCCTGGTGTCAGGAAAAGAACATTTGGCATATTATCTGATTTTTCATAAAGGCCTAATTTTTTCCACCATTTACTCTCCAAAACAATCATTTTGCTTAATTCATTTATTGTAGATGATTATGAACGTTTGCATCCACCATCTTGCTTTTATACTATGTTTGCGACAGCCTCCACATTGTCCTGCATACTTCAGTCGAATGCCCAGAGTAAATACAGTGGAACTTGGCTACAACGGGACCCATAAAGGCATGGTACACAGTCTCATTATAAGCAAGGCCCGTTGTAAAAATAAAAGGAAGATAATCCTTGAAAAAGGCACCCTACTAAAATTATCCCCCTTTAATAACCAGCTAGTATTAAATATGACCCTTGCGTACATCATATTACATTATTTCATTGCATTGTGTGTGTGAATTGTTTTGTCTGTCTGTATTTATTGGTTTGTAGGGTTTTTTTCTTGTGCGTATGTCTTTTGTGTGGTGTTTTTCTTCCCTTTTTACATTTTTTAAATTTTAATTTGTTTTTAGTAGGAGTGGTAGGCTACATTATGTATTGAAGTGGGTCCAGAGATTGGTGTTTTACAGTGCTTGGTTAAACCAAGTATGCAAAGAGCGATGTAATTCCTGAAGCCTGTTGCTTTCAGTCGCTTCCGATCAGGTTGAAAGTTGCCTTTGGTGAAGGCTGACATGATAGCATCCTTGTCTTTCAAGAATGTCTTTAAGTGTTCCTGACGAAATCTTATGATCTCGACAGATCTGGGCTTTTGGCTTTACTTTCTTGCCCACCTCCTCAATGATTTTGGCTTTTCCAAAGAAAAACATTTCCTTAATCTTGATTCCATGCTGGATGCACACAGGCTAAGACCGCAATCAAACGTTGGCTTAGAAATTTAGATCTAGAGATCTATTCGTTAATGCGACCTGTGAGCGTCGGAGCGAGACTGAGAGATAAGAGGCAATATCGCAACACAGTGGACCTAGATCGATGCTTTCTTTGTTCATTGAGTCAGTGAGTGACAACCACAACTGTGAAGGCCTAATTGAGATCTATGTATGCACTGAACAAAATAGACGCGCTCCGAGGACTTGAAAAGTTGAATGCGCCCAGACTTTTCCTCATAAGCCCCACCCTCAGTCTCTTAGTACACTACCAATCACACACACTGACTGTCACAGCCACACACGCCTCTTGCTAGCCTACGGCTGACGGACCATTGACCACTCAGTCCCATGCCTTTTTTTGCCGATCCAAGTCGCCGACGTTGCATCATTCTCTGTCACCCCCCCGATGCGCAAGGTGTTTATTGCCTAATATTTTGAATGAAAGTACAGAAACAAACTATGGCTTTATCTCCTTCGTATCAATACCGATGTTCATTTAAATTCATCACGGAGCTATAGTCCGTCTCACGAATCGACGTAAAGACCTAGGCTTAGGCCTTTGTACAAAGCTGGGTCCCGCTGTAGGCAAGCTTATCATGTAGTAAATGCTGTTCTAGCGAAAATAAAATATAAAGGATATATAAGGGAAAATAACGGGCTTGTGTCAAGGTCCCGTTGTAGGTGAGCTCTACTGTATCCTGTGTCTGACATATGCAGACTTCTCTGAGAGGTCAATCCCAGTGGGTCACTTAAAGCAACTTGGTCTCAGTGGAAATATTAAGGTTTTATACATTTTTCTTTCAAAGCTTTTCATACACATGTACTCACACATATTTTTTTTACCAGTTTTAACTTTTCTATTTTGAATCCTTTAGCAACTGATAAATAATGGCCCTTGAGGTGAGTGAAAATTAAATACAAACTTTGATCACTGATAACGGTCAACTGGGTACATCAACACTGAACCAGTCAATCAATGTCATATTTTGCTTAAAGTGACATAAGCAGTAACATTACTCAAAAAGTAGATGATGACAAGAATTTACATGATACAAGCTATCACACATATCTCCACAGATGTGCAGGTTTTTCACTTATTGAGTTAAAGATCATGACAATGTCAGTAATTTGACTAAGTTAACTATGAGAGACTTGCTGTGTTTCTCTGTAGCATTTTAGCCAAACAAGTCTTCCACTGTGATTCAAAACTTAGATTTAGAAACTTGTGCTGAGTGATTTCTGCTCTTTGTTGACCCATAATTTGCTGTGAGGGAAACAACCTTTTCTTTTGGACACTATGTCTTCATAAAACTTAATCTATTGATACACTGTAATGTTTAGTTTGATAATGTCACTACAAGTGTCTTTAAAAACATACATATAGTACATTCCAAGCAGCCCCTCATTATTCCGGCATAATTCACTACATTGATATTGAGAGCCTAACGCACTGAGAGGCTTGTTGTGGAATTTACGCTCGTATTTAAGAAAGGTTCTCGTTTTTGTTTTTAATTATAAAATCCATTTATATTTCAAGAAGTTATTTGGATACAAAGGCAAAGGAAAATAAAAAAAGCTTTTAGGGGTGTATTGATGGCCAAGTTAGACCCTCTAGACATATATATTCATATATTAATAAGATGACCGTCTCCATTTTTTTTTTAAGGAATCATTAAACATTAAACATAGTTAGTTTTTGAGTACAAGAAACAAATTTTGGTGTCAGATCAATATGAGCTTGCATACACTCCATCCCAATTTGGTCAATTTGTGCACATTGTTTCATCTGTGTACATTAGATCAAAATAGGGTAGGGGTGAAAGCTTTGCTCTTGCACTCCATATAGTTGTCTTTTTCTTTATTTACAATATTTTATGTGTCAAAAACCGAGGTTGCCATGCTCAGAATTCTGGGGAAAATGTCCCGAAGTCTTATCTGTAACTTGGAAACTGGTGTTATTGTGTACAAAAATAACAATTCATCTTTCAGAATTTCTGTACTTTCCAAAGACTAAAAGTCTGAATTCTTCAATACACCTTAATGTAAGAGTGATGCTAAAGAACCCATCCTCAAATGTGCATGGGCCTTTCTGAGACAGTCTTTAGTCCAAGCCAATCTCCATCAGCCTGGCCTGATGCAGGTTTAAAGCCTAACATCACCTTATATTGTATGGGCTATATGCACACAAACAAATCTCTTAAAAACTTTTTGACAGTTTGGTGAATCTATTTAGCTCAGATGTAAACCATCAGTGGTAACTTGCAAGAATGAAGAATATGATTCCATTTATTTTAGATCTTGGCAAAGGTGTAGTTGTTGCTGCCTGTTTTGTTTAGATATAACACACTTAAGCTACACTTTATTTCAAAAAGAAAATAAGGAATACTTTAGGTAAAATGTAATCATCATTACTCGACAATTATATTATGTTAACCAATTACCATAACACTTCTTCAATCTAAATATTGATCCTTAAAAGATATTAAATAACTAAGATGGTCTGTCTTTATGGATTTTGACAGATGCTATTCCATTTCCAATTATTGCACAATGCATTTTTCAAAACTTAGAAAAATATGCTTGTTTTTTTTTTTTTTTTTATTTGATGGAATAAAAACAATTCCTTGGTTTTCCTTTCTGTGACAGATTAACATAAGCGATTCAGATGGAGAAAGTGAGACTAGCAATGACTTAGAAGAGGCACAGACTGACAGTGAAGATGGTAGCAGCAGCCAAGATGAAGATTATGTAGATGAAGAAAGTAGCGAAAGTGATGAAGAATCATATAATAACAGTGATGGTGCAGAGAAAGACACAGTTGCAGATGATTTTGAAAATACTGCTGCTGTATCTGTAAATGGGACAGAAGAGTATGAGTATGACTCATCTGATGAAGAGGTAATGTCTTATCGCATCCACAATATTACAAACGTTAAAAAAAAAATATGCTTAAACAATGGTAAGGAGGCAAAATGTTAGCTATTTTCTCTTAAGTCTTAAAAAAAGATAGTTTGAACTCACAGGATTTTGTCCAAATTGTTTATAAATTGTAAGTTCTTGAATCCTTTTTCTAATTGATGGTACACAGCGTGCCTCTAACTAGCATTTTAGGTTTTTAAGGCTGGCACCGTCTGACCGAGTTCAGCGTGAGGTCACCCCGACCTTAGGGCAGGTAGCATGTTCGACTGTTAGCTTGGGTGTATTTTCGGGTTTCATGTTTTTTTCTTTTCATCACACAACAATACTGTGAAAAATAATTTTTACTTATTCAAAGCTAGGATGAAACAGATAAGTCAGTTGAAATGTTCACGCAAGAAAGAAAGTAATAGTTGTTGTAGTTTTTATTTTTATTACTGTAGAAGAAAATCATGGTAGTTGTAAGTAAATACACGCTGGCCAACATATTTTACAAAGTCAAAAATTAAAATTGACCACCCCGATTTGTTCAAATTTAGATGTGGAAATGGCAAGATGTATTACTTTTAACTTACCAATTTTCTGAGCGTTAACAACAAAACTGTTTAGTAGCTTAATCTTCCCTTCGGCTCTTTTTTTACTTTGCATTATTCCGTTGAGACATGTTTATGACATTACAATAACAAATTTGCAACTTTCATAATGCTTTTAAAAAAAAAAAAAAACAATAAAACTTTGTTGCTTTGTTATTGTTTTTAGTTCTGTTTCAAGCTCAGTGTCTACTGAATTACATGAAGATCCTATGCACAGTGTAAACTTTCCTCTAAATATATTCTACTTTAGTTTGGGTACCGGCGAGCATCATGCTGCCATACATCTTTCTCATCCTGACAGCTGACCGGCGCTTGACCTGGGTCACGGCGCCTCTAACATGCCTTTCCCACACTGCCGATTCGGGTAGCATTAAAACGCTCTTAACACCCCCCTATAAAGTCATTATTGCTTGAATCTACCACTGCTTGGATTATTATTGTTGCACTATTCCCTTCTTCTGATTTATATTTTTCCGCGTGTGATACTTTCATCTTTCTATCTTGATTATTGTGAGTACAGTGGATTCGTGAAAATTGTGTTTATTTTCTTATTTGTATTTGTCAGAGCCTCGTTAATTAAAATTTTAATTTGCAAATTACCGTAAATTGTATTGTGATATTCTGTTTTTTTCAGTGACCTTTATCAGTTAAAATCATTGACATTTGAGTAGTAAAAGAATTTTTCTGTTACCACTGATACAGTTTTTGTAATTGCTATTTTTATATTTCTCTTCTCAAAAGTAACGTTTTACAATTTACAAACATGGAACACACAAGAGAGACACATGTTGATTATTTAAATAAACTTTGTCGGATATGCCGGGGACTTTGCGTTAGCACTAAACAAAAGAAAAACAATCAAAGAACTCATCTGTGTGCTTCGCATAGTGCTGATTTATTATTTATTTATGGTTTGGATTTAAAAACTGATATTGAAGACAAACATTCAAAATATTAATGTGTGAAATGTTTCGCAACCATTCAAAGGGTGAAGAAGCGACAAAGCTTCATTTCTTTGCAGAATGCTAAAGAACTTTTTGAAAAAAATAAAGACAAGTGGTCGTCGTTTGATGCTACAATTAATTTCTATGAATGTATGTCATGTGCGACAAAATTTAATCTAACCAGTTGTTGCGCTACAAAAAGAACTAGTTTGTGTGCGCCAAAAGTACAAAGCTCAAGCCTTTGCCTCGGATCACAGCATACAGCAGCAAAACCAGCCACATACATCACATTTACAGCACCATATAGGACGGAGGACAATGTCGCAACAAGAACATTACACAACGAACATTCACATAACGACCAAGTCACAACCAGCAGCAGATCGAGTTCAACATTCACTAACAGGCCTGGATCTAGAACTAGTACAGACAGTGATCACATTGAGCTCTCTTCTCCTGACACAAGTGATATAATGTTAGACGATCCACTACACATGGCACACACAAGACAGGTAGTTTTAAGCAGCACCTACATTGGAAAATTAAACAATTGACTCACAGCATTACGACAGATACAATTAATTCAGAGCACCCCTATGAGATATCAAACACTAGCAATACAAATACAGACACCATGGATCAATCATATTCACATGATGACATAGCACTCTCCAGCCAGGCTCACTCCACCATTCCGCTGGTCCCTGTAGCAGAATCAACTCCACCAAAACCACCAAGACCACACAAATCTACGATAGACACCTCAACATCACCTATGATAAAACACAACACAACCTTTAATCATTCTCTAAGTCTTTCAGAGAACACGCCACTGTCAAAAGAAGAGGAAAAACTTAGCACCCATTTAATAAGACACAAATTGCATAGTGGTCCTGATAAAATAGAGTAAAGTGTAAGACAGGAGGCCAACCATTGATACTGCACAGAGTTGTAGCTCCTAGGAAACAAACTTTATTAGTTATAACACCAACAAAAAGAAAAAGAGCTAGAATTTTACACAACGTTCGATCATATGTAGCAGGGACGTCAGAAACATCTGCAGACACACAACTAGCAACTGAATTAAAGACAGTACCTTCAACCCGTAGACAAATTATCACATAAAAGGCAGGTATCAAACAAAAAATGAAAATTTCACGACACCACACTTTAGCCATTAAGGAAGCATTAGGTATGAGTTGGAGACAAGGCAGGAAACACGGAAAACTACTTAGGGAAGTTGGGATACAGTTAGAAAATGAAAAATCTGTTAGAGACTTAGCTAAACACATAGTGTCTGATTTTGTAAAAGTAGAGGGTAGGCAATTTCTTAAAGACGATGATAGAAAATACATAGCCCCTTATGGCAGAGTTGTGGGCTTGACAAAATATGTAGATTATTTATTAGATTCTTACCAACAACAAGACATGTTAACATGGCACAATGATACAATAGCTTCAGATGAAATATGGGTAAAAATAGGGGGTGATTATGGGAAAAATTCTTTAAAATTCACACTTCAAATAGCAAACATTGATAAGCCAAACGCATGACAGAACACAGTAGTAATTACCATAGCCGCAGTGAAAGACACACACAAGAACATAGAAAGGTTTTTACAGGGTGGGCTAGGAGATGAGTTGTTTGCACTTCAGTCCCATTCATGGAAAGGTAAAATGTTAAAAGTTTTCTTGAATGGTGATTACGACTTCTTGTGCAAAATGTATGGCCTCTCAGGCCCACAAGGCACTTATCCTTGCCTGTGGTGCCTGATGCCACGACGAACTATGCACCAACCCAGTGATCAGTGTCAACTGAGGTCACTGGAAAGCTTACTTGCCGACAATAAATCCTTTATGCAACTCGGTGAGGGGGAGAAAAAAGATGTGGCAAAGTTTTATAACTCTCTGCATGCACCAATGGCTGGCATTGCATTAGATATAGTTAGTCCACCTTATCTGCATATTTTATTAGGGATAGTTTTAAAGCACCATAAATTGCTCGAGGATGCTGCTCACGATTTGGATAAAAAAATAGCTAGTCAGCCAAATGAATTTCTTTTACCGTTAGGGATTTTATTAAAAAGATATGGTTCACAGTGGCGTGAAGCTCAAGAGTTAGACGAAAAACTTATGTTTGAGGAGGGTTGCCTAGCATTTAGCGAAACACAGGAGGACATAGATAAATACACACAGCATATTCACAAAATTGAACAGCTTATCTCTTTTCTTGTACACACAAGTTTAAGTTTAAGAATTGGCATTTTCAAAATATTGAATGACCATGACAGTGAAATATTGCATGCACACATGATGGTTGTTATTTTGGCCTGTTGGGCAAGGCCTCTGTTCTGAGAACTTACCTCCTATTCAAATCTTTAGTGTACATATGCTGAGTGCATTCTTCTTAAGTTGCATGTTAGAGCAATTGAGAGAATTTGAGAGATTGCAAAAGTATAGAATGCATACTGTTGATACAAACCACTATTATTTTAATTATTTTTCTTTAAGGGCAAGTGCGGCACTCAGAGTTGATCTTCTTCATTTCTTAAATGATATCTTTGCAAATGGTTTATTTGTTATATATGACCTCCGAAAAGTGATGTAAACAACAAAATGTCTTTTTTTTCATGCCGTTGGCATGGCAACAGACAAAAATGTCAGCCATCAACTTAAAAACTAAATAAGATATCAACTTTTTCTAAACGGGAATATGTTTTTATGCTAAATTTGAAGGTTTTCACGTAGGCTTTTGTGGTTGGAAAAAAAATAAAATTTTCATGAAAAAAAATAAAAATACAAATTTCATACATAAGAATTTGTAAAAAAAAAAAAATTGTAACTGCATTTTCAAAAACCCTACATGAAAAGCAAGATATTATGGCCCTAAAACGTCATGTCAAATTTCAGGCAAATCTTACGAAAAAACTCCAAAGTTATAATAACATTTGTAAAAAAAAACTCATTTTGAGAAAATGGCCGATAAAGTCGGAGCAAAAATATTTTGGTTTTCTGACCAATTATGCGATGCCAGCTCAATATGATGGGCCTCCTTCAACTCTCTCAAGCTCTTCTAGTTGCACTCATCTCCTTTCGGCCATTTTCTTGCGTCCAGTTCATGCTGGCGGTCACTCACGCACTAAACTGGCTAAAAACTTCACTCAAGAGCCAACAAAGCCTTATGTAAACAAATTAGCTTAAGAACAGCTGATCTCAGTGTCATGCTGTGAAGTCTGATCTTTGCATTGGGCGGTAAAAGTTCGTAGGGCTGACAGTCATGCACAAACTAAGGAACCTGAAGTCTCCATATGCAAAAATGTAGTAAAAACTGTGGGAACTAGGATAGACGCTCCATATATGGTAATGGTTATGAATAGAGCTCACTTCTTGGAAAAATTTGTCTAAATTTGGATGTAGTTCTAGTGGCATCGATAGGAGGCTGAGATTGCAAACTTTCCATTTGTATATAATATGCTTATGTTTTTCAAGGGGTAGCAGGCCTACATAGCTTGAATAAACAGCAAATTTGACACATTTTCTTGAAAATTGGCAGATTTTCTTGGAGGTAGCAATTTTGAATTTGCAATAAAAGACATTTTTAGCCGAAGTTAGGCCTAATAACACTCCTCAGATGATAATTGATTACAAATTGGACAAACTTTACGAAACTACCCATAGTTAAAATTTGACCTGGTGACGCAAATTGACCTTAGCACCCCTCTCTCCAGATGCCGCACTTGCCCTTAAAATGGGTATTACAGCGTCAGTGGCTGTGAAAGAAAATACCTTGCAACTAGCTTTCTTTAGGATTTGAACCACAAATTCTTTATTAAGGCTCTCACAAGTACTAGCGGACATTCTATCATATACTAGTTGCTTTTTTTTAACAACTGTCGATAATCGGTAACCGGAGAACAGAATGTTGGATCCTGATGGCCTGGAGCTCTCAGTTATCATTGAGTATGCAAATTTGTAAATATTCAGTTAATTAAAGAATTTGAATAAATTTTCAAAGCAATGACTATTCAGCATTCAATCATCTTGTGGATTAAAACAGTGTAAATGAATTATTCTAGTTTAACTTATTTCTTTTATCGGTGTAACGGTCAAACTGCTTTTGTGGACCTCTCATGACAACACTACTATTACTACTACCACTACTGCTACTATGACTATGATATTTATATCATGCACATTCATAGTACAATCACTGCTCTATGCACTCTACAAACATATTCATGAAAAACATTCATATGCACATATATGTACATATGCAATTCTATATTTATTCAGACTAATCAATTAAATCATTCAAATTGGCGAAAATGGAAAATCAACATTCTTATTTAATTATAGGGGATCCAATTCTATTGGACTGATTCATTTATTGATTTTATGTTAAGAATAGTTACCTCTGCCCGTTTGTTTACTTTTTAGATTAAATTTTTTTTCCTTTTTATTTTTTTCCTCACAAAAGTGTAATATTACATTGGTTTAAGGACCCCTAACCCCTTCTTGAGCTTTTTTTTTTACAGAAGAGGATCCTCACCCTTTGATTTCTGATACTACCTACATGTTTAGTCTGCTTCTATGATGATTCAACCCTTCAATTTATATCTTGCATTTTTTTCATTACAGGATGTCAGAAACACTATTGGTAACATTCCTGTAAACTGGTATGATGACTATGACCACATTGGGTATGATGTAGAGGGCAACAAGTTGATAAAACCAAAACAAAGCGATGCCCTTGATGAATTCCTGGAAAAGGCAGATGATCCGAACTACTGGTTTGTGATTTGATCAGAATACATGTATTTTTTTCTCTTACCAGTATGGTTCCTTTTATGGGTGTATACTTATGCAGTGATTGTGAGAAAATGATTTGATGGAGGATGAAGAATGATCTAATCAAACAAGATGCTCTTTATTAGGTTTTGTGGCCAGGAATCAAAAGTAACCTTTTCAAAACAGAATCAGCTAAGTATTGTGGAACAGTGTGGGTTTTAACCTCACTTGAATTCTTAAGACATTGATAATCAGTGTTTTGAATTTAAAAGAGTTTTTGCTCAATTCTTTACTTCTTTTGCATGGGTGCATGCTGGCCAATCAGATTTTTTTATTTATCACTGCTGGCCAATGAGGCCAATGGAGATTAAGAGCAAGGCCTTCATTGTGAAATCTGGGCTTTGGGTTTGCTTGAGAGTGAAAAATGAGAAACACATGATGGGAGTTTATTTTATCACAAAAAAAAGCAGACCTGCTATCTTTCTTTTTTTGCTTAGGAAAAAAGTGACTGTCGCCAAAATCCAGTATTTTTAATGATTCTGCAGGACAGTCAAAAGTAAAATCCTTGCTTGTTTTAATTTTTGTTCGAGCAACAACCATTGCATACTAATTACTGATCTAATTTGTGTAGAACAATATATTCATTATTGATACATACATGTATCACTAATCCGTTTACATTTCATAATTTTATTCAACCGGCCGCGGAAGGGAACAGAGTAACCTTTTCTTTATCGATTGTGTCATGAGACATCATGGTCCTGCCACTATAAACCTGACTGTATGTCATTGCTTATGGTCAGCACATAAGGATGTACATGTAGCGTTCAATTACAAAGAACAAAGTCCATGTGAAATATAACTTGAAAGAAGTGACCCCGCCTCAGATTTAGAGTGTGACCTTTATACTCACAACAGTCAGATGGTAGAGATGTAGACTAAGAGTGTCTTTCTTGTTATTTCATTTTATTTGCCCATAATGCACTATCAGACATGCCTACCCTTGAAAAATTTTTTGAGGAACATCAAGGGCAAAAATGCGGAACATTATATAAAAATGCGGATCAAATCTGAATATGACGGGAACTGACGCTGATTGAACAAAAAAAAAACAAACCACTCAATTCAACTAAGCTCTAAACAATCATAGTAGTGTACCTTTAAGATGGGGGAGAGTGTAGAGGGCATCAGTTCCTGTCTAAATTGGCACTAACACTAAGCCAACTGCTTAACATTTAGTCTCGGTCTTGCTTAACTTGGAGTCACTTATTTCAATGTTACCATTGGAATTCAATTTTATTAACGTTTCTCAAACAGAAAATTCCATTAAACATTTCCCTTTTCTTTCCCTAAAATGCGGAATGCCTCGATGCATTCTTTTCGGATACAATGCTGTCGTCTTTTGCGGATTGGAGCTTCTGTGTAGAGCAATTTCTTTTCGGTCATTTTGAAGAGACGTAGACTTATCCAAGATACGCAGGCCTGATTGTATATTAGTTCTGTCATAGTGTTATTGTGGGACTGGCAATGGCAAGAGCCTAGCATCGATCAGACAGTCTCGCACCCAGCCTAAGTTCAATGCTGGGTTTATAACTTCTCTAGGTATAAGACGCGTTTAGGTAGTCTCGAAGTCTCGACAATAAAGTTGACTTTCAATAGTACAGTTGACAAATTTAAAACGGGAAAAATTATTCCAAAATTCTTTATTTTCATTAAAATTGAAATTCTGCCGCGATGGTTTCCTTAAATCGAGGTCACTGATTTCAAATTTGCCGTCAAAATTTTTGTATTTACTCTCCTCGCAAAGATATGTCTGTTGAAAAAAAACCCTAGTCCAGATGAGTGACGTCACAGTGTGAATGACGGACCGTCGACAGGGCAACAGTCAGTGATGGTAGGCCTAACAATGATGTAAGTCCATAGAAACACTGCACCCATAGGTTTGCCCCAAACCACCCCAACCCCTCTTCAGTCTGCTAGATGCATGCTCGGTGTTATGAAAAAAGGTCTAGCAAAGAGTGCCGTGCATTTAATAAGTTTCAAAAGTTTGTCCCAATGGTAATGCCGTTATTTTTGTCTCTTTAAGTCCTTTAACTGTTTCACTACCCAAAGCCGGTTTTTCCGGCTCAAAATATTACTACATTTGGACCCAAAGCGCGTAAAACCGGCTCAGTATAAATGGGTTAGTAGTTGAATGAAGTACTAAATGTATGTTAACGTACTTTTGCGCATGCGCGAGATTTACACTTTTCTTCCTTTTTCACATAGTTTGAACGAAGTAGTAGCTGTTTACATCCATATTTTGTTAAATTTTCAATCTATATATGCATCAGGGGCCGTAATTTATCAAATTGATAGCAATTTCTTTATTTTGCTATAAATCAAAAAGTATTGAACATTTTTTCACAATTTTTGGCATTTAAATACCAATGTAATCACAATTTATAAAAATCTACCTTTCAAGGCCAATAGATTATCAATAGATTTACTACTGTGTTATACATCGTCATATTTTGGTGAAATTTTTTTTACAAATTTTTTTTAATCCAGTTTGCCGCTTTTTCAAAATGTAATAATGAACAAATTTTTTTTTTTTTGGTGCTTATTTATAGAAACAAGATCCAATTCCCTTCAATTTGATATATAATTTGTATGGTTTTATACTGTAGAAAATTTCTATATTAGCTTTTTACAAAATGATAGCCAATTTTAGAAAAATCCCATTCTACCCTTGTGTCCAGTCGTAAAATATGTGTGGGTAGTGAATCAGTTAATATTCTCGCGTTATATATATGCAGAGAAGCGCCACTAAATCTTGACTAGTTTTATTTCTGAGAGTATGACCAATCTCAAATCCGGATTTTGTGATAAAAATGCGAATTTCCGGAACGCAGGTCATTTTCTGGTAGAATTCCGGGACAAATCCGCAATTTCCGGAACGGTAGGCATGTCTGGACTATTGCGATAATATGAGATGGATTGACCTAGTTGATAAAAAAAACTAGGACTCTATGAACATACTAACTAGAATTCGATGATCTTGTCATTAGAAGTGTTGTGTTTCAAGATCATTAATATTATGGTCGCTTCATCAATATACATAATCTGGCCTACAATTTGTGACAGTTTTAATTCAGCCTGCCCAGGATTTTCTCCTCTTCTTTGGATGCTTTAAGTTGGTCCCATATAATCAGGCCTAATGTCCAAAAAATGTCCATAGAACTCTGCATCCTTTTAGGCAAAAATTATTTGTCAGTGATGTCTGTTAGGCTTTACCAAAAAAAAAAAAAAAAATAAAGCTAAAAAAAGACAGGGAAAAACTCAAAAGGAAACAAAGCAAGAATTACCATAACTCAGCAGCACAAAGTTTGATTATTATTGATAATCAAGATAAAATTTCAACAAAATATATCAATATAGCAATAATGATGTTATCAATAATCAATACAAATGTTTCAAGGAGATAAACTTAATATAAATCTTTTTCTTGACAGATTAATTATTCAACTTTATCAAAATGCTCACAAATGACCAATAATTTTGAATTCAGTGGCTAAGCTTACAACTAAAGGTAATTTCCCTAAAGGATAGTTTATAATTACTGTCCTTCAAGTGTATATGGAGACCACAGTGTTGCTTCTGTCATTTATTTGACATGGAGAAATGAGGTCTCGCTCCAGTGAAGTAAAATGTTTGTATCGGGGAGAGTATGTTGTTGCCAGGAGTAACCAATTCGCTAAGGATGAGAGAAAACAATGTCCGCTAAAGAGATCCTTTGGATCTGTACAAATATGATTCAAAAGTTTCATCTAACTGGGATGTGGAATTGAAAAACCTTTGTTCCAAACCCACTTTTGTCACAATTAAATCTCTTCAAAAGTTTTACTTTAACAATGCCATAATTTCTTGACTCATAAGGAGTTAATAATGAGATAAAACTCAAGGCATTGTCACTTATAAAGGTAAATAAATAGATACCCTGCAAGGATTTGTCATAAGACAGGAGGGAGAATGTACGCTCAAATTTCTCAGATCTTTGTTGGCGTATTCTGATGGCGTTAAGGTTTCAATTTAGGTAATGACATCATAATGCCCCCACTGAAAGATTCAACCGGTGGTTGGGCATCCAGTGTTTTTTTTTTGTAATCTCCTCTTGTATTTAAAGCTCAGCTGCACGCTTGCATGCTCTGCACATTTCAATGCTTACAACCTCCAGTTTCACTCAGATCTAGGGTTATTTGAC
Organism: Plakobranchus ocellatus; assembly: GCA_019648995.1. Lineage (NCBI taxonomy): Eukaryota > Metazoa > Mollusca > Gastropoda > Plakobranchidae > Plakobranchus > Plakobranchus ocellatus. The sequence goes on along the minus strand of BLXT01006697.1, from coordinate 480,273 downwards.
GTTTGTGTAACTTGTGTAGGTAGATCTAATCTAGATTTTGTTCAGCCCCAACTAAGCTTTTGTTTTAGGATTTTATATTCTTCTTTGAATTTTTATGATCTGTAATCTTTTTCATCATGGTCAAATCTAGTCGATATATAGATGCATATTTTAGAAATAGAAGAATTATGGGTTTATTTTGTCTATTTCTAGATTAGATGGTTTGTTATACTGTTTCTTTGTTTGGACTTGACATAGCTTTTGGTACTTCGACCTAGTTATCCAAATTCATATTTCACTGACTAGATCTAGTCTCTAGCCTTTTATAGATTCTTATTTTAAATGAAATTGACTCCAAAATTTTGATCACTTGTTGCAGGCCAATTCAGCTTTGCTTGCTTGCACCTGTATGTTTGTAAGCCAAAGACTGCTTAAGTGGAAGCTGCTTAAGTCGATTTTCATGCAAGTCAATCTTTTTATTTGGGACCACCCCCTTTGAAGATTTATTGTAAAGGACCACTTCATAACTCGGATTTTTATCAAGTCAATCTTTTACTGTTCGATGCCTCTCACAAAAAAAAAGCTTTTTCTCCCTCTGATTATAATGAATTACCAGTACACATGCTAACCGATATGCGTGTGCGTAATGCTAGCCCTTTACTGTATAATTCATCCTGTGTTACATTTTCCATCGCCTTATTACAGTCACAGGACGGGGCTACAGCGGGAAGTTTTATTTGTGTGTGTGTTTTTAAGGGGGAAGGGGAGGGAGGATGTTGCTTATCACAGGCCAACTGTCTAGTTTGGAGGCAGGCCTTGTTCTAGATCTATTCACACTTATCATATCAGTGGCAACCCTTGCTTTTTCCCTAGGCCGCTTTGGCTGGCTTTGTCTAAACTTTCAAGTCTCTCTCTCTCTCTCTCTCTCTCTCTCTCTCTAACACTGAGGTGGATGACTGTGATGATCAAGCATGTGGTCATTTCCAAACAACGTATGTGTGTGTGTTGGGGAGGGAGGCAGTGGCCAGCTGACTTTGTTGGGAGGTGTGCGCAGTACTTGTTGAACAATTAGACTTGTCTGTCTAGGTCTATTCAATATTATCCCATAAAATTTCCTTTACCCTTCGCGAAACCTTTACACCTCCTCTCCTTTTCCTCAATTGAGAACAAAGACCTTAGGGCCTAATAAATTTCCACTGTAGCCAACACAATACTTGTACTGATCTAGATTGTAGATATCCATCTATCTGCAATCTACAAAAATGTACACTCCCAGCCTCATTCGATCTTAGGCTAGAAGAAAATGCTAATAGAAAGCCATTACTTGGGCGTATTAAAACCATATCGAGACATAGATATCCTTTGGAAATTTAAAGCAAGGCGACCAGAACAGATGGCTTTACCATTAAAACACAAAATGGAACCTATTTACGAAGTGAAAAAAAATATGGTAGCAAACAAAAAAAAAAAAAAAATGAATAAAACAAAAACAAACAAAATTTCGATGACAGCAAAAATAAAAATCGGAAGGGTGTTTCCATGAATTTGGTATACTTCCGAATACTGTTTAGACACCAATGAAGAAGATGCATTTTCAGACATTTGGGCTCCATGATGTTACGACAAGACCAATCACAACTTGATGATGTTGAGAAGCTTAATTAGTTCAGTTTATAGTCAGAGCCTCAGGCGTCCTTTTTAAAAGTTTTGTAATGCATTATAAAAACAGATGAACCTGTGAGCGATTTAGGTAAAGGAAACTTGGGTTTTA
>BLXT01006697.1:420388-434551 GCA_019648995.1 Plakobranchus ocellatus | reverse complement strand
AAGCAATAGAAGTGACAAAGGACAGGAAAAAGTGGAGGACCATGATCGCCAACGCTGTAAAGCAAGGCACCTGATGATGATGATTTTTAATGTATAAAAATTCAAAGTAATCAGTCACTTAGAAAATAAAAATTACTTATTGCACATGAGTTAAGACATTCGATATAAGTTATTCTCTGTCTACCTCTGCTACCTTTGCCTTCAGTCTCATCTTTGATTGCAAAGTGTTCTTAACAGTTGTTCCGGCAAATGTGATCCAAAAATTAAAGTAACCTTCGTCCTATGGTTTTAATTAATGAATACTCAAGATTAGCTTCTTTCAGTACCAATTCATTGGACTTTTTTCTGTCCATGGTATTCTCATAGTTCTCATAATGTACCACATCTCTATTGCTTCCAGTTTTCTCTCTGTTTTCTTGTTTAATGGCCAACACTCACTACCATTCAAAAGTGCTGACCATACATATACAATTTAATTACCCTTATTTTGGTGTCCATACTCATGTTTCTGTATGTCAGTATTGTTTTCATTTTTTGGAATTATCTATGGCCATGGCAATTCTTTTGCATAAAAAAAATATTATTTGTGCATCTACCATCTGATGTTATCAGGTAGCCAATATATTTGAATGTTGTAACTTGTTTAATTTTTTCACCGGTGCTTACAATTTGAGGTTTGTGGATTTCTTTGAGATAACCATGCATTCTCTTTTTCACATTCAAAGACACAAATTCTTTTGCCCTCTAAAGGAACAGTATCTAATTTTTTTTTTTTTAAGTTGTTCACCAGATTCTGTGATTAAAAGTGTGTCATCAATTTTCTTCATTTACTTTTAACTTGAAATGTCTTCTACATTACTTGAGATTTTTTTCACTTTATAGGTTAAAAAGGTCAGGAGTCATTGCACATCCCTGCCTTACATCTCTTTTGATAGTTTTGAAATGGCTGTCGTCTTCTGCATCATTAATTATGAAATTTAAATAATATGGTTAATTTAATATATGTATTAATACTTTCCTTTTCTCCAATTCTCACTTCATAAAAATGCATTTCACTACAGATTTTTCATTTGCAGTAAAAGTTTCCAAATACAATATTTTATGTCACAAATTTTTAGCATTGCTCATATCCTTGGTTTTGTAATTGGGATATCATTTCTAAAACTAAATCCTAAGGACAAAACATTTATTGTATACTCTGTGTGTTAAAATTTGTGAAAACAGGTTGGTCGTATTCTTTCACTGTATTACTTTCATTTTCATCAACCTCCATAGCATCTTCAAGATCCTTAAACTTATTTATTTGTATCTGGAAGTACATTAATCTTATACTTTTCTTACATCTACATAGAGCATGAGGAATGTTTACTCCTTTACTGTAACATTTTGTGAGACACAATCACACATACATTCATGCTTGCATGAATGTATGCGTGCAGACGTGCGCACGCACTCATGTATGCACGCACGTGCGTGCACACACACACACAAATGTATTAATGGTCAAATCAAAATTTATAAAAGCTGCTTGGGTGTGAATTATTTGATTCATCTCCTGAAAGTTTACAAGAAGTAAAAGTAGTTAATCTAGGTATAGGTGTTAACTTTACTTTTCTGATCTTTTAATCAAAGATTTTAACTTACTCTTTGAAGGAATACATTAAAATTAAATCTTTAATGTGTTTCTGTGTGCTCAAAGTTGATGACTACCAAGGAAAATAATTCACTTTTTATTTATTATTTGTTTTTTTTTTTTTTTGATTGGGCCTTTCCCTGCAGAAAGCTTAGCATAAACAATCCCTGGAATGTATGACTTATTTTTTGAAAAATTTACTTTTACAATAGGGACAGGGCTAAATGTGATTCATATTTTTTTTTTCTCTTATAGTGTCTCCAGACTTTTTTGCAAATAATTTCACAAACTTAGCACTGAATATTTCCGTTCATGAAATGTACAGATGAATGTAAACCCTGAAGATTTGATTCCAAAACGACCAGACAAGAGAGATTTGCAGCCTTACCCAACCAGAGAAGGCATGGTAAGGATTTCACGAATGGCAGTTTTTTTTCTTTGACAGTTAGATTCATGAACTGAAAATAAGGAAATTTCTTTCCGCATTGATAAGTCAACCTCTTATTTCTTCTGTATGCTTAGAGTAGTTTTGTTTTTTTTTTTATTATTCTAATTTATATAAATATATTATCATATTTTTTTAGTCTTTTTATTTTTAAAACTTCTTACTTTAGGAAAGTGATATTTTTACAAGTTCTTGTTGTTGGGCTATTTGTGTAAAGTATTTAGGTATGGATGATCTTTCTGTCTGACCATTGCCATTACATAATCTTTAGCAGTATACAGAAATTGCTTCTTTGTGTAAGATAGGGTGTTGAATTTGTCAAGATTGGGAATTAGAAGTTGCTTTAGACATTCAAGCATGAGATGTTTTGATAATTCACATAAGCAATCACAAATTTTTGCTCCTAAGCAGTCACCAACAGCTTCAGTGCCATCGTAATTGTCATGGAATAAACATACATTAAGTAATTTTTTTGGATTAGGAAACACAAAAAAATATAAGGGCCAGGTCTAATGAATATACTGGGTTTGACAGGATTTCAAAGCTGTACTGTTTAGCTGTCTGGACTGCTTGCTCTGCTCTGTGTGCAGGGGTGTTGTCATTCATAGAAGGTCCCTGCTGCAGTTTTCAATGCCTTTCTCTCACCAATTCGGACTGAAATTGTATCTGCCAAAGTAACTAGTAGTCCCCTGTGACTTATTTCCATTTTCCAGGTAGTCAGTCATGATAGTACCTTCACATTACATGAAATACAAAAGATGACTTTTCCACTTGTAGGTGTTACTTTTGTCTGTTTTGATGAGGGAGAAAAGGGGTTTTGCATTGCGTGGAGGAAATTTTTTTTCTGAGTCACTATTTTTTAAAAAGAAATATGTGTCGTTTGACGCAATTTGAAGATGGTTTGCAGGAATCAACCCCTGCCTCTTTTGCTCACTTGTCAAAAGGAGGGGTATCCACATTAAAGGTATCTTATTGATGTTAAGATAGTTATGCAGAAGCTTTCAATTGATCCTACGCTGATTATACTATATAGTTTCACTTGAAAACTGTTTAACAGTTATCTATTGGTCTTGTAAAACCACTTTATTCACTATGGAAACATTCTCTTCAGTTACCACAAGTGAAGGGTAGCCCTGACGATTTTCATCCATCACAACATCAATACCAATTGAAATTTTCTTATCCATTATACATGGGGATTTTCCTTGCAACTATGAAAACTAGATAACAGAAGAATGATACATGGCTCCATAGCAAAGAAAAACAATGGATATTTGTGAATGATTTCATTGAAAACACTAATACCTAAATGAATGTTCCAAATAAATGATCTAAAGTCTGATGGAATTTCATAATCCCGCTTCATAGTCAGCCCAAAGACTTCCTGGACCCCCATTGTATTTGTCTGGCTTTCTGAAGTGTGGCTGTGGTGTTTCTGATGGTAATCCTTGTTTTGAAGGAATTGTTATTGGCTGATAATTTTTGTGTTGTGGTAGCTACTGCAAGTCAAGTCTTATGACAAATGCAGCTTGATGGAGTCTTTTAGTGATTTCTAATTTCTTTAATTGTAACCATATTTAAAAGATTAAATATAAGTATATATTATTCCTCTAGCCTAAAACCTTTCCAGTTCTGGGTAATTGCTTATGTCATTTTTCAGCCACTTTTTATCTTGGGAAAAGGTGCTGCAAAAATTGTATGCTACATATATGTGACCTTCGCATTGAAATATGCTTGCCTGCTAGGAATAGTTTCAGAGCTACAAAGCAAAGTGAATGAAAGTTGCCGGAGATATTGCAAGAAAAATGAGGGCAGATTTTTAAGGGATAAGTATTTGTAATATGCAAAAAATTTATTCTGTATGACTGGTTCATATATAGGACCAAGACATTTGTTTGACATTCTTTCTCTGTGGGAAATATCTATATTAACCAAATTGATTATTTCTTGCAGATTTACAAAGGACATAAAGACATGGTCCGCACAATTTCACCAGATCCTTCAGGTCAATGGCTTGCATCAGGTTTGCTAACAAGTTTTTAATCTATTTTTGAAGCATAGCATTATTAAGCTCTCCTTTTTTTAAAAACTTTAAAGAGATGAGCATTTTTTTTTTAGACACAGGTCTCTTCAAGCATGTAAACCCTACAGCTTTTAAACCAAGCTGACTCCTAAAAACAAAAAGGTCAGAGTTGAAAGTTTTTTTCAAGTAAGATAGCCTTGATATATAAGCCAGCTACAGCAGATCAGTCAGTTACTTCAGATACTTTTGCACTAGAGCTTTTAAAATATTTTTTACTTTATTAAAAAAATACAGTTAAAAAACAAACTTCAAACTCACACATATTTTGACAGAACTGGGATAGACATGGATAGAAGTGTGAAATATAAGCATAAACATTACGGTCATAAATCAATATGTCCAAAAAAAGTGAATAGTTTTTCTGCGGAAGTGTGCACTGTAAGCTTTATGCTCATAACTCAATGAGCAAGCAAGATATCCAAATTGTGTCTTGTTTTCTTAGAGAAGTGTGCACTGTTGCATATACATCATGCTCACTGCTCAATATGTCCAAAATGTCACTTGTTTTTCTCTAGACGTGTGAATTGTAAGTTCATACTTTATGTTCATAATTCAATAGACAACATATCCAAAATGTGAGTTGTGACTGATTGAAGTTTGACTCTTTCAGCTTCCAACTTAAGTTGTGTATTTCTTTTTAAATTGGGTATCAAATTAAACAATAGTAAACATGGTTTATCGTGAGTAAGCTTAACATGTGTCCAATAAAAAATTTCTTATGGATTAGAAAGACTTCAATCTATTTTTAAAAGGATCAACAAAGAAATATTTTTAAAAGCCATCTAGATCTAATTTCACTCCATTCCACTGATTATCTATTCAAAGAATACAGTCTATGTAAATAACTTTTAAATGCTTGTGAAAGTCTTAAGTCTTAAATTTTATTTCTGAAGGTGATCACCCCAGTTTGTACTGCCCTAGATATCTAGCTTGTCTGCCCATCTAATGAGTTTGATAGGGGGCCACAATTAGATTTGGTTTCTCCATTTGATTGAGAACATTATTATTGATTTTGTTTCATGACTTTAGGTCTTGATAAAGCACCCAAAGAATTACTTTTTACATATATATCTCATTTTAAAACTTTGAACTGATTATACAGCACAATAGACCAATATGATAATATCATTGTGTGAGTTTTTCTATTTTCATAGCCTGGGGGCAACTTTGTATGCTAAAAATGTGAAATTTTAAAGAGAATTTTAAGTATCAGTCACTTATTTACCAAAAGCTGTGTGTTACATTCATTTATAGTCATTAGCCAAAAATCAGCTATTAATTATTTCTTTTTTTCAACCTCTAAACAATGTATTATCATGCTGATAACCTGATGGGTATATAGTGATTATTTTTTATAGAATGGTAACTTGCTGACACCCTGAAATGATAACAAAAATTTTTTTTAATACGATGTAATAGGCTCAACATAGGTAACTTGGATTTCTTCCCAGTATTTTTTTTATTTTTAATTATTTTAATTGAAATAAAATTGATTGAAAATTCATTTGTTATTGAGTTATAAGATGGTTAATTAAGGAGATATCTCATTCTAGATGTGTGAAATTTGAAGATTTATGAACAAGCACAACAGGTGCACAAAAAGGAAATATTTTACAGAATAGATTTGAAAATTGTCTTTTTATTCTAAGTATTTAATTGCTTCTAGCTTCATTAACTGAAGGGGTATTTTGATCCTTGATTGGTTCAGAATGTTTTGCATACCCTTTTTTTACCAGGATCGGACGATTTTACTGTCAAGATATGGGAGATAGCCACAGGAAGGTGCATGAAAACTATTTCTTTGACGGGAAAGATTCTGTATGTAGCATGGAATCCAAACCCATCAATCAACCTACTAGCAGCTTCTGTGTAAGTTATTTCTTTTTGCTATGCTGCAAAATCAGTTCTTGATTTTAGATTTAGACTTGCCACTTCTTTATGACTGATTCCCTCCCTCCCAATTTTGTTGTGACATTTGAAAGTTTATTTAGATACATGTGGATTCATGCAAAAAAGCAGCCAACCTAAAACCATTAACATCATGCTAAGTCTTATTTATTATAAGAAAACAGAGCTAGAAATAGGCAGCATACTTCCAAAGTGGAAAAACTGGCTTTGATCTTAAATGCTTTATCTCAAAAGTGTGTTCTAGGTTTAAGCCTGGTTTTATTTTGGATCATCTGAAGCAATTTTTCAAATAAATGGAAAAACATTTCTTTCTAAAAATTAAATGAATGAATTTTATGAATTTGGCTTAGCAATACAATGTGGGGAGCTGATTTTTTTTACATCTCTAGACAATTTCTTCGTTTTCTTTCTTTTTTTTTCTTTTAAAAAAATTATAATTGAGTCCCATATTTTTTTTACCATCGTGTTACAGCGGTTCATATGTAATGTTAATCAATCCAAGCATTGGTGACAAACTGTTATGCTCTAACACAGACAGTATGTTGGATGGCTTTGCAGAGGAAGGCAGCGTGTCTGGTAAGTTTTTTGAAGCATGGTGTAAAGTAAGAGTATTTTTTTAGGCATTATATCATAAGTTAAGAAATTTTATGATTCAGACAGAGTTTTTGTGATTTGTTGTATTTGTATTTTAGATGTTCAATATATTAGGTATAAAGAAGGCAAAACATAGTCAAGTCCAAAATATTGCCATGCTCAGTAGCTTCAAAGCATTAGTTTGTGCAGCTTTATTGGATCATAACTTTTTGATAAAATCGCATTAAGCTTTTTCTTTTTCAAATGAATCTGTTGTCTTACATTGTTTTTATAAGTTGAATTTTTTTTTTTTTAATACAGATATAAACTTACTATAAAATTTTATATTGTAGCAAGACATAAAGTTAAAGGATACAAAAGTTAGTGCATTTAAACCTATCCTTACTCTTTAATTGTTTGAAACAATATTTCAAAATCAGCATCATTATTATAACTACAATTTCATAATTTCCTATCTTAAGAAAAATGTGTGATTGTTACAAAAAAATGCATCAAATATGAAACTGTTTGATTAAGACGAATTTAGCTCTGGTTTAAGCTCAGAGAAACTTCTTCACACTAAAGCAGTGAGAGCTAACTTAATCCTGACAAGGGCTTATACCCTGAGCATTGTTTAGGGCACTGGTCGTTGTACTGAGCTAAAAGACCAGAAAGTGTATTACAGCTGTACACTTATGTGGAATGGAGGTAGAATGGATGCAACCATAACGTTTTTATGGGGAAAAATGTCAATAGTATCAGTGAACGTTCATTTTTGCTGCTACTTATTTTGGGTTTAAATTACTTATTTTTTCTTTTTGGGTTACTGAAAAGGGTGAGCCCAGCCAGTCAGGTGTGCAATTTCATTTTATTCATTGTGATATGTTTGATAAGTGTTCTCCTCGTGTTTACATTTGGGAAACTTTAATTACGTGTCATTTCAAGATCTAAATTTAATATTAGATTTCAGGTTTAAAGCCTTTTTTTTTAAAGTAAAGGTTGAAATAAAATTAATTGTGACAATGTTTTCAGATATAGTCTGAAAGACGTAATATTTGTGGTTGTCAAACAAGTCATTGTTATGATAAATAAGTTATGTGAGTGCTTTGATTATTTCTATAACCACTCTTCATATATATCCTTTTATTGACGTTCCAAATAAGTAATCTTCACCTTTTGTGATTTTCTCCAGAGAACAAGTCACCTGTAAATTGGTCTACTTTTGATGGCTCAGACAGAGACAAAGGATTGAGACTGAAAGTTGCGCATGAGCAGGTAAAGTCATACAAATTATCATCACTGAAAGAGACTATAATTATTATTTCAGGCACCTTCAAATTTTTTCCTTCAGCAAATTACTACTGTTATTAATATTTAAAGTAGACGTTATCAAAGCTCTGGCTTTTGCAACCATAAAAATAATGAAGTAAATATGTTGGAAGTAATAGTGCAGTTCATTTAATTTGAAATATCAGAAAAAAATATTACTTGGATTAATAAGAAATTCAAAAGACCTATACTTTTTTTAATCATGCTGAAATTAAAACAAAGGGGCTAAATTTGTGGGTGTGTATAATTGAACCAAATAGTGGAAAAAAATCCACAACTCATATATATTAATCCTGCATCCTGGCTCAAGGCATTCTATCACATTGTGTGCCTCTGTCGGTACTCTACTGACAATGGGCCATTGCTTACTTTCAAGCCTTTGTTGCTGTAAGAGTAAAGCTTTGATTTCAGACCAGTTACACATTCCTATCCCCATTCCAATTGTGCACAACTAGGCCTAAGCTAGTCATTTTCATGCCCTCTTTATTCCTTTGTTGCTTTTCTCCTCTGCTTTGTGTCCATTCCCTCTGCTAAATGTGCTTAAGCCTAGGTTTAACTGTTACACTGACACTGCTCTGTGCTTGGCCGAAAGTATTTGATTATAAGTATTTGAGAATATGTTTTGGCTTTGAATTATTTTATTTGGTTCTCTCAGACTCTGAAAGAAGCATTTTTTTTTCAAATATAGGATAAAGAGAGGGAAAATCGGTTTTTGGAATGTACCTTAATTTATCAGAAAAACAAATTAATAATCTTTGGAATGCACTGCACAAAAATTGTGAACTCTTGTTTCCATTATCCTCTTGAGTATGTTATTTCTGTGATAGATCAAATCTATCCTTGAATATGATATTCAAGGTTTTTGAAACAGTTTTTAAAACATCACAAAGGAATGAACTCTATAGAAATTATAGTCAATCATGTATATTTGGACTTGTGTATTCAAATGAAAACCCTATTATTCTACATCCTTTACCAACTTATGTTGATAATAACTGTTGTCTAAATGTCCAATCACTCTTTGTTTTAAGGAAATTGCTCATTTCACATGGCATGCTAAGGGAGACTATTTTGCCACTGTGCAGAAGGGAAGCAAGAGTCAGGCAGTTCTCATCCATCAGCTCTCTAAGCGTCAAACACAGGTATGTTACTGAGTGCCTTGACTTGATCTCTTGAGCTTGGATAATCTCAATAAGTAAAGCTTATAAGTATTCTAGTATTAAGTCTTTTTATCTTTAATCTGAAGTGATATGTAATGATCCCCCCCCCCCCCCCCCCCNNNNCCCCCCCCCCCCCCCTCAAAAAAGGATTTTTTTAAAACTTGTGTCATGAAAATTACTGTTTGGTTTTGAGCCATTTACCATTTTGTTGTTTTTTTTTTAATAATTGTAATTTAACGATATCTATATATTTATATATTTCAGGCTCCATTCTCTAAACCAAAAGGGCTAGTGCAGCGAGTTATGTTTCATCCAATTCATCCTTACTTTTTTGTAGCTGTGAGTAATCAAATCTATTAGTCACTGATATTTTTATTGTAAATATAAAAAATTAATGTATTGAAAGAAAGAAAGTCTTTGTGTAAGTGCACTGTAAAATATACACTACTTATCTATGGCAGGCATGTCAAAACTATTGGCAAAACTATTTAAACGAACAGGTAAAGAACTGACCCTCTTTAGCATTCAAATGATCAGGAAATCCCACACAAAAGCTTAAACGAAATGAAACATCCTGATGACGCACAGTCCTAATTCAATTTTTAAGTGAGGGTGATTTTTTGTATCTATGGTGTCAGCCTTAACATCCCACTGAGTGCCTATGCTTTCTTCTCATGGACCCCCAGTATCATGTTCTTGCTTAGAACAATTATATATTATAAAATATATGTACATGTGCAAAGTAAAAATGTCTCATTCATGTCCAATTTTTTTTTGCCACTTAGCAAAAAAAATCCTGGGAGAAATCTAAGGGAACACTTATTTTCTTTCATCAACACTTACCTGGAGGTAGCTCTGCTCAGGCAGGAGAATTTTAAACACATGTTTTTTGTATCAAATCTTATTTCCGACTGCATATTTAGAATCCGCGTCAAAAATCACAGTGAAACAAAACTAAATACAAATATTGTTTTACATATTTACTTGTTATCATTTTTAATTTACCTTTGTGAGTTGAATAAAGGCAGGGCTAACCTGATTTCAATGCAAAAAAATGTATACTGTAGCGACTTACTGATCCACAACCGCACTGGCATTTGACATTTACTTAGTCCTTGTTGACTGCTAGGACTGTAGTGATTAGCAGACCCATGAGGCTAGAACACATGAATTAACGGTTTTCTCACGACTCTGAGAATTATTAAACTTGACTTTGTTTTCACTCCATGGTGTTTGTTGGTTATAGTTTGTAGGAGCTCTACATTGGTGACCCCGACGCTCACAACGTCTGTGTGAGTATAAAAACTATTGCTACACCTCAAGACCGGCTACTAAGTATCGCAAATTCTAGATCGAGCTCGATTCACCACTACATTACTATGGCCGTGGACAGTGTAGCCCTAAAACTTCCAACATTTTGGGTTTCGAGCCCTCTAGCCTGGTTTGCACAAGCTGAAGCTCAGTTTGAACTGAGGAAAATAACTCAGGATGACACAAGGTACTACAATGTGGTTGCCTCTTTGGATACGAACACAGCCAAAAGGGCTTTACCCATCATCACTGCACCCCCACCAACTGAAAAATACAAAGCAGCTAAGGACTTCCTTACTTCCGTTGCCTCTTTGGATACGAACACAGCCAAAAGGGCTTTACCCATCATCACTGCACCCCCACCAACTGAAAAATACAAAGCAGCTAAGGACTTCCTTACTTCTGCATACGGACTGTCTGACGAGGAGCGTGCCACCGCATTGCTCAGTATGAACGGTTTGGGCGACAACAAACCCTCGGAGCTGATGGACAACATGCTTTCCCTTCTCGGCCAGCACCAGCCATGTTTTTTATTTAAGCAAATTTTCCTTCAACAACTGCCAGATCATGTCCGCACTCCCTTGTCAGTGTCAGCCATTTCCGATTATAGAACTCTTGCCCGTGAGGCAGATAAACTTTTCCTCGCTGGCGGGCTGGACAAGTATCCTAAACTGGCCCAATGCGGCAACCCAGAACCACAACTTGACGCGGTATGTTGGTACCACCATAAATATGGCGACAAAGCAAAGAAGTGTATGCCATCGTGCCCAAGGTATTCCACCCTAAAGAAAAAGTCTCAACAGGGAAATGCCAGGGCGGGCCAACAGTAGCTTCCACAACTGCTGGTCCGCCTGATCCACAACTGATTATCACAGATTCTATCACAGGACGTCATTTCCTGGAGCTCAAGTTTCTGTTATCCCACCAACATTGCATAAAAGGCATTTTGGGCAGAGGGGACAGGTTCTGCAAGCAGCGAATGGAACGACCATCTCCACCTTTGGCTCACGTGATGTCAAATTACGATTTCATGGTACGACTTATGAAGCCCGGCTCATCATCGCTGATGTGAAACGTCCATTGTTGGGTGCTGACTTTTTCCGACGACACAACTTTCTCGTGGATCTAAACGGTCAAAGGCTCATAGAAGCAGACTCATATCTTTCTTCGCCTTGCTCTACAAGTAGAGTAACTAAAACAGAGCTAGCACCCATAGAACGTGACTGCAACAAGTTTCGCAAGGTCCTTCAAGAATTCCCTGCCCTACTTCAGCCAACTTTTTCTTCAGAATCTGTTAAGACATGGCGTTCAACATTACATTGCCACATCAGGTCCACCGGTTCATTCCCGAGCCTGTCGGTTAGCCCCTGATAAACTAGCAGCAGCAAAGAAGGAATTTTTTTAAATGGAAAAAAATGGGTATAGTCAGGAAGTCAAACAGTCCATGGGCATCTCCTCTTTACATTGTACCAAAACCCAATGGCGGGTGGCGCCCATGTGGAGATTATCGCCTCCTGAACAATTCAACAACTCCGGATCGATACCCCATTCCCCACATTCATGATTTCGCTGCACAATTGGAAGGTAAAACTATTTTCTCAAAAATAGATCTGGTGCGTGGTTACCATCAGATTCCGATGCACCCCGAGGACATACCCAAAACTGCTATAATAACACCATTTGGACTGTATGAGTACTTGCGCATGCCTTTCGGCCTTAAAAATGCTGCTCAAACCTTTCAACGTTTAATGGACTCAGTACTACAAGGGCTGTCATGTGCATTTGTCTATCTGGACGACATATTGGTGGCAAGTTCGTCTGAGCAGCAGCATTTGCAAGATCTTCGCTTAGTTTGCAGCCGCCTTCAAGATTCTGGACTTGTGATCAAACTTGAGAAATGTCGATTCGGTCAAAGGTCCCTTGCTTTCTTAGGTCATCAAGTGTCACAGTATGGATCCATTCCATTACCATCAAAGGTCAAGGCTATAACGAATTTCCCAAAGCCATCCACAGTGAAGGATCTACAAGAATTCTTGGGCATGGTCAATTTTTATCATAGATTCATTCCCCATGCTGCATCGCTTCTATTCCCGCTTCACTGTGCCCTACAAAAGTCCCACTCTCAAAAGGGTATCAGTTGGACAGCAGATATGGACATGGCATTTGCATCTTGTAAAGAAGCATTGGCCGAAGCCACCATGCTCAGCCACCCCAAGCACGGAGCACACATCTCCCTTACCACAGACGCCTCTGACCAGGCAATCGGGGGTGTTCTTGAACAGTATGTGAATGGGATATGGCAACCCCTTGCCTTCTTTAGCACACGACTACGCCCACCAGAAATAAGGTACAGCACATTTGATCGAGAGCTACTGGCACTTTACTTAGCAATAAGACATTTCAGGTTCTTCTTGGAAGGGAGGCCATTTACTGCATACACTGATCATAAGCCTTTGGTGGGAGCCATTTCAAAACTGTCTGATCCATGGACAGCACGGCAGCAACGTCATCTTGCCTTCATATCAGAATACTCAACAGATATACGCCATGTTTCGGGGAAATCCAACGTAGTGCAGACCTGCCAACTTTCCGTTTTCGCCGGGAAAAATCCCGGTGAACACCCATAAATTCCGTTTTCCGGGCTGCCACGCTAAAATCCCGCTCAATTGTCCCGAACGACGGGAAAAAATTATCTCGTTTATCCGTTGGATCCATGCAATATCTATTGACGTCTACTCTTTATCTATTTTAATAGCATTGAACATTTTTAAATTACTATCGACATAACCCAAGTATCCAATTTGCGGTCCATAACATTTATTCAACATTCTGTGTAAAGAGACCGAGCAGCTTCTGTGTTATTGATATGTCTCTGTGCTACATGCAGACATGCCGGCATTATGCTTTAGATGTAATTCATCCCGCCAATGGGGAAATTTTTACACTTTGGCTGTATAACTATAGGCTTGTGCTTTTGTTTCATTTGTGCGATTTTCTTTCCATTCACATTATACAAAAATGCGGTATCGATGGAAAGTTGATCCTCGTTTTTTTTTGTAATTGCCCTCGAAGTAGGCCGGCGTGGTTTCTTTGATCTTATACCAGGCTTGCAAAGTGTCGTTGGATTGAAGAAAGCATCTAGATCCATCCCGAATTTTNNNNGGGGGGGGGGGGGGGGGGGGGGGAGGGGGGAGTTCTGTAACACAATAGACCCTCGGCGCTAGTGGTAAGGTAACCAACACAGTCTTGACAGCTAAAAAAAAAAATTCTTTGGCCCCCCCCCGAAAAAAAGGAGCTCAGAATGCCATCTTGCACTGATAAACAAACAAGTAAGCAATGATAATTATCATTTGAAAGTCAACATTGTGCACAATGCAGTCAGCCTAGAGTGATAACTAGCTTACCATGTCGGCAAAAGATCAAAGAAATCAGAAGTTGGTTTTGGGGAGTTGCAGCCCGACCTTCAAGTCAGCCCCAGATCAAAGTAATTTGAGATGCCGGCAATGTCTAGTTTTAACACAATATGAATGATGATGTGCGTACAAACTGCCAGACGTTTGCAAAAACCAACTTAATACCGCTTTTTTTCATAATACATTTATCTTATAAATAATAGCTAAGATGTTTTGTGCTAGAACTACTTTGAAAAATCTCATCAGATGTGCACACCAAGTAATAACTATAGCTAATGCACTGAAGCCGGGCCACCTTACCATCCAAT
>BLXT01006697.1:403301-419901 GCA_019648995.1 Plakobranchus ocellatus | reverse complement strand
CTCAGTAATTCTCACTCTTTCTCTCCTTTTTTGTTTCTCTCTCTCACTCTCTCTCGATCTAGGCAATATCAAGATCCAGGATATGTCTAATTTCGCTACACTCTAAATATTGTTTCTTGATGTATAATAAAAATTTGATAATGGTCCTAGAGATCTAATTTAGGCTGTAGTCAGGGCCTTAGCCTACACAGACATGAATACATTGTATGCCGACATGACTTGCGGGGATCTCTGTAATTTCAAATAGAGCAAAAAAAAAAAAATCGATGTTTTCTTTTTAATATACAATGGGTCACAATGTTAGCCGTACTGAGATTTTGTAGACCTGTCTCACACAGATTTTCTTTTTTTTTTTTTTTCATGTAACCCTTTATTGAATTAGCTAGATTTTTAATTTTATACACTGTAGTGTACCTTAAAAAAAATTCATCATCCAGGCCCTGAGCCTACGGGTCTTTAAGGCTTGATAAATGGTGATATTATTAGACTAATGGCAGTGAGTAGGGGGATACTTTCTTGCATCTTTAGAGTCGAAAATGCATTAATTATCCTCTGATATTATACTTAAATGGTATAGAATGTCTATGGTCGAGTATATAATAAAGGTGTAGTGCGGTTTATCCATGCGCATTTAATTGTATGCTGGCATATTCCTGTGAGACTCTCTAAATTCCTGTGAGTAGAGGTGAATATTCCTGTGAGAACAATTTGGGGTTGGCAGGTCTGGTAGTGGCTGACTGTCTGTCGCGGTCCTCTCTCAGCAATGTCACCCTCGGCATAGACTATGAAGCTATGGCAAAGGCACAAGAAAAAGACAGGGACATAAAGGCTTTTCCAACAGCCATCACAGGTCTCCACATTGTGCCTTATCAAATACACAACTCTACATTGTTGTGCGACCTGTCCACAGGGCTACCTCGACCGTTGGTTCCCCAAACTTTCCAACGTCAAGTTTTTGAGTCAATTCATAACCTTGCACACCCCAGTCGCAAATCGACAGTGAAGCTAGTGTCACAAAGATTCGTATGGCATGGACTTAAAAAACAGGTTAAGCGGTGGTCACAGGAATGTCTAGCATGCCAGCGATCCAAAATTCAAACACATGTGCACTCACCAGTGCTGAAAATTCCTGTGCCTTCGAGAAGGTTTAGTCACTTGCACATTGACCTTGTTGGACCTTTGCCTCCTTCAGAGGGATTTACACATCTCCTCACCATCATTGACAGGACCAGTCGCTGGCCGGAAGTGATTTCTCTTAGCGGCATCTCTTCCACACACTGTGCTAAAGCCCTCATCAGGAATTGGATTTCACGTTTCGGTGTGCCCCTTCAGACAGAGGGACCCAATTCACTTCGACACTTTGGGGCGAGATAGCCAATCAGCTTGGAGTTCAACTTCACCGGACCACAGCTTATCATCCCTAGTCCAACGGCCTTGTGGAACTTTACATAGGACTTTAAAAGCAGCTCTTAAAGCTCGTCTACAAGGACCAAACTGGGCAGATGAGCTGACGTGGATCCTACTGGGTTTAAGGACTGCTCCCAAGGAAGACATT
This sequence comes from Plakobranchus ocellatus, assembly GCA_019648995.1. Lineage (NCBI taxonomy): Eukaryota > Metazoa > Mollusca > Gastropoda > Plakobranchidae > Plakobranchus > Plakobranchus ocellatus. The sequence continues at coordinate 418,346 of BLXT01006697.1, read as the reverse complement.
GGATCATCTGCTGCTGAAATTGTCTATGGAACTCCTCTCACTGTTCCAGGTGAATTTATAGACCCATCCGCAAAGTGTGTACCTTCAGGCATTCCCCGTGACTCTTGTTATACAAATATTAAGAACCTTTCACCTTTACCCACTGTTCATCACAACTTATTGGCACAGTCATATGTGCCAAAATCTCTGCGCAATTCCAAGTTTGTCTTCATTCGCCATGATGGCCATCGTGGTCCGCTCCAATGTCCGTACGACGGGCCTTTCCAGGTGGTTGCTCTAGGGGACAAAACCTTCCGCGTTATGGTTGGAGACCGCGAGGAGGTTATTTCAGTTGACCGTTTGAAACCAGCGCATGTAGATCTCACCAGTCCAGTTCCTGTAGCACAGCCGCCGCGACGTGGACGCCCTCCATTGCAGCCCGCACAGTCAGAGCCCCAGGAGACGCCTGAGCCTGAAGATACGTTGTCCCGACCACAAGCTTGATCAACACGTTCGGGACGGGCTGTTCGTCTGCCTCCACGGTTCCAGTGACTACAACGCCAGTGCTGAGGGGAGCTCTGTAGCGACTTACTGATCCACAACCGCACTGGCATTTGACATTTACTTAGTCCTTGTTGACTGCTAGGACTAGTGATTAGCAGACCCATGAGGCTAGAACACATGAATTAACGGTTTTCTCACGACTCTGAGAATTATTAAACTTGATTTTGTTTTCACCCCAGGGTGTTTGTTGGTTATAGTTTGTAGGAGCTCTACAATACTTATATTTCTCAATACCCATACAAAATGAAATGTGATATTGGTGTCACTAACACGGCATCTTGCTACAATGTTATAGGTGGGAATTTAGTTTGTGAGGAGAAAGATAATCCCCTCCATGCTTAGGAGACTTAATAAATTGCCCCGGCATATTGCTGCTCCCCAGTGCCATGATTAATCACCTGCCGGTATTAGATCTGACAACCGCTGGGCCTCTTATCATGTGATGCACTCTGTTTTGGTATCAGTGGTTAAAACACTTTCTGAGAACAAAACTTTAAACAAAAACTGCATCACACACCACAAGCTTACCATGGCCGTAGTTTTATTGGCAATCACAATACAATCACAAGTACGCCGCATTTACACATAAAACTAATTAAACTCCATAAACCTAGCATTTTCCAAGATCCACAATTCGATATTGCACACAGATCCAATCCATACCAACAAACTGATAAACATACAAGCCATAGAACAATACATGATAGTATATCGAAAAAACTTTCCACAAAGATTCTCCCAAAACATCACATTTAGGAGCATCACTGCATACCATTCATACAGAAATATAACTTTGGCTTAGGTTTACTTGAAGAACAGGGTGGGGAACTTTTACTTTCAACTATCAGAAAAATACAGAAAAGAACATGTGCAATGAAAAATGAAGCAAATCATTTACAAACAACAATGAAATCCCACTTGCTACAGACATCTCAACATCTTAACACTTATTCCAGAAAAGAGAAAAAAGAAAATACAAAACAAAAAATAAATAGTAGAGAATAAATATGTGTGTCTGAGAGGAAGAGAGAGAGAATTATTTTTATAAACCTAGTCTTGGTGATCATAAAGATCTATGGTTTGATTCAAATTTTAAGTAAAATCTAGTGAATATCACATAAAACGTGAAAGATAAAACCTATTTATTGTTTTAAAAAGCCTTTGAATGTTATCGATGTGTGGCTTATCACAGGCAATGTATGATCTACTTACAGTGCGTAAAATTAATAATGTAGGCCTAGAGATAAGAAAGTGCAAGAGAGAAATTAAGACAGACAGAAAGAGAAACTGAATGAAAGAATGAGTGAATGAACACATGTTAACTGTTCTTAGCCATTGCTTGCAAAAGCTAAAAGAGTGTTCAAGAGTCAGGACTGTGTTAGCTGACTGTGTTTTTAAAAGAATTTGTGGAGGTCATTGGCATCTTCGATCAGATATGCGAACTTACCTGCAGAAATATAAATCTTACATTAACCTGGATTTACGATCAAACAAAGACGCTGCACTTCAAAAGATCAACGTCTTCATAAAGAAGAGACTTATCCCTTTAATTTTCCCACTTTTTAAAAACGTCCAACTGTACGTTTTTAATTTATTCAAGTTGTAATGAATCAGAATTAATGTCAACGTGACCAATTAAATTAATTCAACCTTAAATTGTTCTTGCACCATCTATAAAGTTATATGGCATAAAAATTGTTGCATTTTGTTGATAAATATGTTTTCTTGTCTTTGAGCCTTAAATTTCACCTCATACTGCGCATAGACTAGTAAAAACGATGCATTAATGGCACTGTTATTGAAATAGGTGTAATATTTCACTCAGCCGCGATGTATGGGATCGCAGGGTCAGAGCAGTCAGCTCAGCTTGAACTAAATGAGCGCTGGCAGACAGCCATGTTTAGTACTCATAATTGAAATTTTGGGCCTCTATCATCTATATTTCTTTACAAGTGACCTCCTAAAAATGGCTCAACATTTTTGCACAATAGTAATCATTATGGCCTAAAAGTTGGTTGGGTCATTTTCAGGAGGCCATAAATATAAGCAGTAGAAGTCCAATCTCTAATTTAGAAACTCTTAATATCAGATAACTTTTTGCCAGATATTAAGAAGTATGAGAACATTATTTAAAGTTTTAATAAAGGAGCATGCCATGACTGGCAACAAATATGATAAAATTTAAATAAAAGAAGCTCACACATGAAGGCTTTTTATCTTTACTTTGCAAGTGCAGTGCCCATAACCCAAGAAATACAGGAGGGAAAAATACTGAATAATTTCTTGCCTGAAGCCAAATAAAAATTTACCATATGCTCCATCTGCTGAGGAATGAGGAGCAAAGGAACACCTTCTAACGCTTTCTTAGTCCACATTACCATCTGAGTCTCATCTCTTTTCCAAAGCTTTATTTTCTACTCTTGCAAGTATATCTCTGTCCTATGGGCCTCTGTTTCATCCTATGATCATGCGATCTAGACAAGAGTTGACATGTAAAAAGAATGGCAGTTAGCTTGATAATTTGTATGCCGTGCAAGATATCCATCAGTATGGAGATAGACACCATTGCAATTCTAAGGAACTGAATCTGCTGAGTTAATTATTCTAAACTATTCATGTTGAAGCTATGCAGGTATCAATCTTAATAGGACAGCTGGATTGCTAAGGTTATGTGTGTGATGCTATTCAAAGGGGGCGCACTGATTGAGTTTGTTCATTTCATCAAAACCAATCTAAGGCACACACACACAAAAAAGAAAAAAAAAAAAAAAGATTGAATTTGAATTTGCATTAATGCAGTCATAATCAGCCTGGAAAAAACCATTTCCTCTTTCCATGTCCAGTTTTAAAATGTATTTTTAGTAGCCCACTGAACTTTTCTATCAGCTCACCAAGCTTTTCCTCAGATTTCTTTCCTTAAGTTATTGCACAAGAGGACTTTGCAGAGATGGGCTGGCCAAGATGGTGGAAAACTTGGTCATCATTCTGAATTCTTGCTAATTCTGGAGGGTTCAGTTTACCTCCAAAGGGGATTTACTCATCTCAGAAAAGCTTGACATAATTCCAAATTTATGGAATGGTGTCTAAAGACTTTGTTGATTTAGAAATATCTGGAACCTTTGCATTTTTAAAACAAAAAAATAAGATATTTGAAAACCATAAAATGCAAATATTGACATAGAACCACATACAGTAAGACTTTACTATTCGAAAACCGAACAACAGAAGAAAGATATGCATGTGAGAGTAAGATAACAGAGAGTATTGAGATCAGGGCTTTTTACAATCGCTCTAATAATTACGCCAACAATACTTCTGATAGTTGGAGGAAACTTATTACTTATGAAATAACTGCTCATTTCTTCTACTCCATCTGCAGCTATTTTTACTATCTCAGTTAGTCCTTTAAGAGCTTTGGTTCTTCTCTGGCCATTGATGGAGAGCTTGCTCAGAAGGTTGTAGGCTGATGCTCTGACAAATCCCCGAGCGTCAACCTTTACAGGCAATACCTGGGATTTATATCCAGCTTTTTTAGCTCCATGCTTAATTCTTTGTATTTTTCTTTTTATATGTATTTGCCTCTTCTATCTACTCGTATAGTACTGTGAGTTTGACCATGATGATTTGTTGAGTAGTTAGTGAATAGAAAATGATGTCAGGCCTCATTCCTATGTCTTGGATGACTTTAGGATGTTTGCTCCATTTGAGGAGGAGATCAGCTGAAAATTCCCAGTCATCACACTCATCCAATAAGCTTGTCCTCTGAATATTGCCAACAGCATTTCCATAGCAGAATTTGGTTTGACAGGCAGACCTTTTGCATCATATATTGCTTTGGCAAATTCTTGTAACACTCTGATGTGTCACCACATGTACCTGCCCTGGCTTAGAGCTACTTTGCAGGAACTGAGAACATGTTCTGCAGTCTGCTTGTCTCGGCTCCGTGCGCATGTGAGATCATTTTTCATCTCCCACTGCACTAAATTTGCATTTGAGGACAGAAGGTCATACATAGCTCTGATAAGGAAATTGATTCTGAGTGTTGCCTCTGCCACATCTCATTCCATACGTAAGAGACCTCTATAATGTACTTTCCTGGCTTGTCCAATGTCCCAGTTGAGATTGCTGAAATGCTTTATGCATTTGCAGAATCCTTTTCAAGTCTGATCTCGTCAATTATCTTATCTTTTCACTTCATTTTCTATTTTTGACCACCACTTTTCTCCCTCTGTTCCCAGTCCTTTCGTTCCAGTCTGCCTGAAACAAATCATCTCTTTCCTTTCAGGCTCTCTTTTGTTTGATTAACTACCTTCTTGTCAACTTTCCCTTTCCTGCCAGATCTTAGGTGGGGCTGGATCTCACTGCTAGGTCCTCTGAATCTTCGAGCATTTTGTTAGTCTAGCTTTTTTTTTTTGCAGCTGTACTCGTCCACTATTGACTTCAGGGGGAATCTTCAGTTTTGTTTTGGGGAAGTACATTGCAATATCCATTAGCCCAGATGGGACCCCTGGCCACTTTCTTGTGAATTTGTTTATCTTGGGTTCTATGTATTCCACTGTTGAGGTGTAAATCTCATATACTAATGGTGGCCTTAAGAGCTTTGGGATAAGTATAAACAGGACACACCACACTTTCCTGGCAAGCCACACTTGTCTATAGCGTGTAGACCTGCTGAAGCTTACTCTAAAGCGTCAGATCCACGCTTGGTGTCTTTCAGGGATGAATTGTACCGTCTTCCAAGGCTCTTGACTGATCCTTGGTATATCTTGACAGGCTACTTAGAAGCTGACATCTTCATCCTTTCCTTTTGGATAGGCTTTGAAACTTCTTCGGAGTGAAACTCTGCTCCAGTTCATTAGAACATCTAACTGAACTAGCATCCTGTTTTTGTGGGCATGGTGCATATGGACTCTTGAAATTCTGGAAAAAGTCTGGAATTTAAAAATGTCAATTCAAGACTTGAAAAATTCAGGAAAACTTTTTTTTTCCAAGAAAAAGTCTGGAAAACAAAAACTACCAAAATTCCAGACCTGCCGCTGCTGCAGTCTGGCGATTTTTACAGACCTTGCCAAAGGGTTTTAATTGAGGTGTTTGGGTCTTGAAAATATTAAGAGAAGTCTGCAAAAGTCTGGAAAATGCTTTTCAAAATTCGTATGCACCATATGCCAGTTTTGTTTTCCTTGGAGCACTGGATTGTAGTGTTGTCCTTGAAAGCTTTCAGGGGTGACATGTAACATCCACCGCAGATATTGCTGGATTCTGACCCTACTCTGCTGCTCTGAGAATAACTTCCACAGTCAAGACGAACAAGAGTTGATATATTGTGCAACCCATAGCAATGCCAACTTCCAAGTTTATTCAGTCTGTCGTATATCTCTCAGTTGAGAACTTCATCTTAAATCCATTAAAGTAGTCTTCAAAGCATTACCTGAATATCCTCTGGAATGTTGTATATTCTTAGAGCTTGCTGGATCATTTAGTGCGGTACAGAACTGTGGGCCTTAGCAAGGTCCAACCAGATGGTATCCTGGCTTGCTTTCCTGATTTAGGTCTTTGAATGGCTTTCCAAGTCATTGTAGTGTGCTCCAGCTAAACTGGGAAATAATATGCATATAGCACAACTTAGCTTGAATTTTAAGGAAAATTGTGACTAAAGTGCTGACCACTTACCCTTATAATTGCTTATCAGAGAACTAGTTGCTGTATAACCCATTTTACAAACGGGTGAGTGGAACCACAACACCATGATTCAGAGGAAAGAAAGAAGAGGAGAGAGAGAGAGAATGGAAGTGTATATGTGTATGTGTGGGTATAGGACAAATAATCCAAATTTGACATGGGATGCCGCTTTAAAATCTAGATCTAAATGAAACCTGAAATCTAGATCGAAATAACATGCGTGCTGTATACAATAAAATGTGATGCAGAGTTATACCCTTATCTATTAATTGCCTAGAATACAGCCCAGAATCAAAGCAAATAAGGCCATGAATCTAGATCTAAACTCAGGTCTAGGTCTAGGTCTTAGATGCCTTGATTTAGATATCAAAGCAAGAATCCAAACCTTTCTTCCAACACAGCCGAAAATGAAAGACATTGATTAGTCTACTGTATCTCAATGACCTTGATGTAAACAATCATAAACCGGAAATTTATACATTACAAAATAATGTTAGCAACATGGCTGGTTGTAAAGTTCTAAGTTATATCTTGAGGAAGCAATATGAAAACAAAAATTTGAAGGAGGTAAAATTTGGGCTTCTAGACCAAGACAGTGCACCTTTCGACCACATCTTAACTTTCAATTTCATACAAAATTTGAAGTCATTCTGTTCAGTGGCTGAGGGGTTGTATGCCACATAAAATTCAAAGAACACAGTTATAATATATATAGTATAGATGAATTCCAAGAAATCCCTAAAAATAAAATTATTATAACTATCCTATATGTGTTTTGTAGTAAGTGGTAAAAGTAGAAAAAATGATTCAGAAAGATTAATAGCAACAGTTGTTTTTTTTTTTTTTGTTGTTGTTGTTTTTTATCTTGTTGCCAATGAGACTCATAGAATAACAAAAAGAAAACTATTCAGTCAAACTTTTCAATTATTTCTCCAGTGAATTGAAAACTTTGTAGAAAAGAACTAAAGATAAAAAAAATGTAGTTGATGGACCTTATAATGTGTTCTTAAGGGCAAGTGCGGCATCTGGAGAGGGGGGGTGCTGAGGTAAATTTGCGTCACCGGATCAAATTTTCACTGCGGGTAGTTTCGTATAGTTTGTCCAATTTGTAATCATCTGAGGAGTATAACTAGGCCTAACGTCGGCTAAAAATGTCTTTTATTGCAAATTCAAAATTGCTACCTCCAAGAAAGTCTGCCAATTTTCAAGAAAATATGTCATAATTTGCAGTTAATGCAAGCTATGTAGGCCTGCTACCCCTTGAAAAACATAGGCATATTATATACCAATGGAAAATTTGCAATCTCAGCTTCCCTATCGATGTCACTAGAACTACCATATATGGACATCCAAATTTAGACAAATTTTTCCAACAAGTGAGCTCCATTCATAACCACTACCATGTATGGAGCGTTTGTTCTAGTTCCCACGGTTTTTACTACAACAGCGTCGATTTTGCATATGGAGACTTTTGGTTCCTTAGTTTGTGCATGATCGTCAGCCTTGTGAACTTTAATCACCCAATGAAGTCGCAGCAAAGATCTGACGTCACAGCTTGACACTGAGATCAGCGGTTTTTACGCTAATTTGTTTACATAATGCTTTGTTGGCTCTTGAGTGAAGTTTTTAGCCAGTTTAGTGTGTGAGTGACCGCCAGCATGACCTGGACGTAAGAAAATGGCCAAAAGGAGACGAGTGAAACTGGAAGAGCTTGAGAGAGCTGAAGGAGGCCCATCATATTGAGCTGGCATCGCATAAGTGGTCAGAAAACCAAAATATTTTTGCTCCGCCTTTATTAGCCATTTTCTCAAAATGAGTTGTTTTTTTTTTGACAAATGTTCTTATAACTGAGGTGTTTTTCATACAATTTGTCTGAAACTTGACATGACGTTTTAGGGCAGTAATATCTTGCTTTCATGTAGGTTTTTTAGAATCGCGTTTTTATTTTTTTTTTTTTACAAATTTTTATGCATCCAAAAATTTGATACTATTTATATATTTTTTTCAAAAATTCATTAAAATTTTTTTTTTTTTTCTAACCACAAAAGCATACGTGAAAACCTTCAAATTTAGCATAAAAACACAATCCCGTTTAGAAAAAGTTGATATCTTATTTAGTTTTGAAGTTATAAGACTTTGAAAATTATGTTTGTATCCAAGATGGCCGACATTTTTTCTGTTATCATGCCAACGGCATTAAAAAAAAAAAAAGTCATTTCGGTTGTTTATATCACTTTTTGGGGGTCATATATAACAAATAAACGATTTGCAAAGGGATCATTTAAGAAATAAAGAAAATCACCTCTGAATGCCGCACTTGCCCTTAAAACTATCATAAATCATTGGAAAAATTTTTTTCTTGAAGACATGAATGGTTAATAGATTTATTGCAGTATGAAAGAAAAATGTCAAACTCTTACAGTTGCAAATAAAAAACTCGCTGAATCTCTTTGGGTTTTCCAAAAATTTGGTGTTATACACAAATTTGTTTACTTTCACTGTTGAGTTATAATATCACAATTTTGTATTAATTAAAAAAATTAACTAAAGACTATACCATATTTCAGAGGATATATTGTATCTATACAAACCATAAAAATAATGTCTTTGCCCATAGTGTTGAACACAAATATCTCAGTTTTCATCCTAATTGTGATGGGAACTTGAAAACATTTTTTTTTTTTAATTATTTGGAAAATTTGCATGTCTACCTCCTTAGAATTGCGCTGGAGACAAACATGTTATCTAATTTTGACTATTAGACTATTGCGGTGCCAGAATTTGTTGAATTGTTCTGGAATTCTACCAGAAAAGGACCTGCGTTTCTGAGTTCTGCATTTGAATGCCAAAATCTCAGAAACTTTCAGTATTGTGAAAGAAAAATAAACAATGGTTTGACTATTCCCTGTTAGCCTAGCATTGGGCTTGCATTCACCCATGCTTTCTGCTACATCCTTTTTTTTCCCCTCAGCCATTGTACGTGTTCGAAGTCTTATAAAGCTACTGCAATCACTAAATGATTACAATTTGGTGGTCTGTCAGTATCACTGAGTGATATCATGCTCTGGACTATCAGATTTGAAAGCACACTTAATTTAAAGGAGAAGAGAAATTTTCATGGCAAACGAAAAACTAGCAATCCCAACATAATGAAGTCATGACAGCAGAGTCTAAATTCAAACATAAACAGGTAAATTTGAGACCAATGTCTTTTCTTTCATAGCCCTCTAACCTTGGGTAATGCATTTTTTTGTTTGTTTGTGGTTTTACATCTCCTAAGTTACTTGCGATACTTTTATGACGTGTACAAAATAAATGGAACGCATAGAACCTATCTTAAAGGAGAGGCACTTTGTAGTGTTTGACATTTGACTTTATGCCTAGCATTATCTAGATTTAACCTGGTGTCGCAAACACCAGAAATAAAAGGTTGAAAAACCTAGCTGAAAAATAATGGAACTCTGGAGATTGTGTGAAAACGAAAAAAAATTGTGTTTATTTAACTTAACAGCAGGAAATTAAATCAAACAATATTCACATCGGCCGTCGGTAAAAAAAAACTAGATCTAGCTCTATGAATCTGCGTAATCATTATACAATGATCTCGCTGCAATCTCTGTGATCTCTATGAACTCTCTGCCTACTCTGTGTGATCTCCGTGTGATCTCTACGAACTCCCTGCCTACTCTGTGTCTTCTCTGTGTGATACTTTTACTAATCATCTCCTGGTATTTATACCTTTTTTCAAAAGAAAACTCTACAAATTTCTGGAAATCTATCCCATAATGCAACTGCAAGCGTAGAATATTCGAAAATATAGATCTAGAACATTACATCATAATCCTAAAATAACAAAAAAGCAGTCTTCGAAAAGACATTAGGGAAATCCATGGGCTAAAAATAGAAAATGAGTCACGTTCGTTTACGTAATGAATTCTCTTTTGCTTTGCATAAATAAACTTCCCTAATCTGGGTCTTTCTAAAATTCTCGACTTCACGTGTGTTCAATAACAAGCCCCAAGTGTAGTTTTTTTTTATAAACCTGCTATTTATATTTCACTAAAAAATTTTTTTTCTGCAACTAATATGAAATGCACTTTTTTTTGGTTCAGCCAATATGGTTTCAGTCATCTAAATTTGTGTTCCTATCTCATCTGAGGTTGCTCATTTTTGTACCTTACCATTTGTTCCTAAAACTTTAGTTTTGAATATTAGGCATTTCTTTTGTATGCAAAATTATAACATTTTTAATCATAGTCTGTTGTGTTGCATAATATTTTCAAAATGATTTTATGATGTTTTATTTCTACCAGACTCAGCAGCACATCAGAATCTATAACTTAGTCAAACAAGAGCTTCATAAAAAGCTTCAGGCCAACTGCAAATATATCTCCTGTATTGACATTCATCCTGGAGGTAACCCAAATCAGTTATAATTGCGTTCACTTCTATTAATTTGATATTTTTGTCTAAAAATGACCAAGACTTAATTGGATTGATAAGAAAGCTTTAAATGGATCCATTCAGGCTGTTTTGATTATATTTTCAAACAACAACCCTTTCTTTTTCTGCTATTTCGGCTGGCTCTTAATGAGAAATCAAAATATCTAGTACTCGTAATGCTTAGACTTATTTCCTGGCTTCATCTTCTTCAGGTATCTTGTCTGGAATAGACGTTTGCAATCATGTTCCTCCACTCAAACCTATTCTCGGTTAACCTTATAAAGTTGTTGTTACTACCCTTGCCTATTGCCATATAATCTCAGATATGCAGATGATACAGTTTTAATAGCAGAATCTGGCGAACAACTAAAAAAACTTCTAGATACTGTAGAGAGCGTAAGAATGAGCATGTCTTTGAATGTAAAAAAAACGGAAGGTATGGTCATCTCAAAGAAATCCTCTTACCCTAAGTGCACTCTCGCTAGCAAAGGCAAAAAAATCAAATAAGTTACAAAATTCAAATATCTAGGTTACCTGATCACATCAGATGGCAGATGCACAAGTGAAATAAGTAAAAGAATAGCCATGGCCAAAGATACATTCCAAAAATTGAACCCAATACTGGCAAATAGAAACATGAGTATGACAACCAAAGTAAGGGTAATTAAAACATTTGTATGGTCAGTACTTTTGTATGATAGTGAATTTTGGACAATAAACAAAGAAATAGAAAAGAAAAAAAAAACAGAAGCAGTAGAAATGTGGTCTATCAGAAGAATGATGAGGAAATCATAAACAGAAAAAAGGTCACATGAATTGGTTCTGAAAGAGGCTAATCTTGAGCGATCACCAATTAAAACCATTAGACAGAGGCAACTACAGTGTGTAGGCCATATTTGCGGACATACGGGTTTACAACATTTAGTAATCACTGGAAAGATCGAAGGCAAACGCAGTCAAGGTAACCAGATATTAACTTTTATTGAAAATATTAAGTCATGAGCAATAGGCAAGTGTAGCAATAACAACTTTATAAGATTAACTGAGAATAGGTTTGAGTGGAGAAACATGATCGCCAATGTCTGTTCCAGACAAGGTACCCGATGATGATGATAATTTTTCTTTCAATAAATTATGCAAATGTTAAATTAGTAGTTGCACAATAAAGCGTGTAATGAAATGGGAAGTATTCTGCATCTAGGATTATTTGAAAGAGGGTTGCGGACTTTGCAACAGGCATTTTTTTTAAATAAGTAAAATTAATCAGGATGAAATACTGATTTGGTTTCAGGAGATAACTTGATTATCGGCAGTTATGACAGTCGATTGTGCTGGTTTGACTTGGATCTGTCAACAAAAGCATACCAAACTCTAAAGTAAGTAAATTTTTTTTCTTCCCTTTCTTTTGTGTTCACTCAGATTCAGAGAGAAAAAGAAATGCTAGCAACATTATGCCCTTTGTGGTCAGTTTTTTGCATAATCGTTTGTTTCCTAAGCTTTCTTTTTTTTCCACCAACTCTAATCAAGACGTATTGATTGCTTGCAGTGCTGTACTGAATATAGTTTTATGTTCCTGAAGTTGTTTTACAGTTGTTCAGTATTTCATCTTTCTTCAGGTTTACTTTTAGATATGTTAGTGACACAGTGTTGTTTTTTATGTATTGATGAGTTAATTTATTTTCAAGTATGGCTACTAGAAAATCTTTCAAACGCAACAATGAGGACACCCACATTTAGTCAAACCTTTATATGTAATACATTATATTTTGAAACCAATCTTTATGAGAGGAGTGGTACCTAATACACTTTTGAAAAAAAAACCGAATTTTGTTGGATTTTCCCTCTTTGCATCGCTTTTTTCCTTTATTTTTTTTTTTCATTTACTCAGTATCTGTGCACATATTAACTACCATTCAGTTTTCACGACCACAAATCTCATTAAATGAAGTCTGAATCTGTATAGATGGTATAAAATGTTCAAATTTTGAGTTCCCATTTACCCAATTCCTGTTGTATGTTAGGTAAATCTCATTTTTATCAGTATGTAACTCCTATCAAGCAATGTCTAACATAGCATGAAGGTCACCAAATGGGAATACAATTGTCTGTGTATTTTCTAATTTTTTATTGCAAAGATCTACAGGTATATTAAAATAAAAAAAAAAAGTTTTTCTTAGTATCTATGATGCCCACCCAAGCACAAATACTGCTAGCTTACATTTTCATGCAATTTTTTCAAAGATTTTTGGTTAATGGATATATATATATATATATATATATATATATATATATATATATATATATATATATATGCTTGTTCTGTGGTATGGGTGATGCCCTAGAACACTGAATTAAAACTTCCTCTTACCTTATGAGCATTTAAGTGCTCACCCTAATAACATGTGTATCAGCTCCACAAAATGGTCGAGTTGTGGTTTTGCATGATTGGTTTTAAGCAAAAACCATTTACCAGAGGGGTAAAAACTGCCCACCTTTCTTTGGAGAGCTTTCTGCTATAGAGATGTCATAGACCTTGGCACACAAAGCATTGGTAATTTTTACGTATTTACTTTAATATTTTGAGTTGATCTCAGTGATGCAGATGTGCATTGTTTGATTCATTTGACTCATTTTTTGAGACTGTTACACATTTTTTACTAGTTCTAAAATGGCACTGCCTTTTTAATTCCCTGTGTGCAGATATCACAAGAAAGCCTTGAGGCAAGTAGCCTTCCATAAGCACTACCCATTGTTTGCTTCTGCCTCTGATGATGGCTCCATCATTGTCAGTCATGGAAAAGTTTACACGTAAGATTTTTTTTATCGTATTTCTTTAAAGCGCTTTTGTTGTCTTACATCAAAAAGTTACTTGTCGATTTCCCCATAATATACATCTATTTAGTGAGATGGTTGCATCATAATTGCCTCTACCACATCTTTGGTGTTTTTTTTTTCTTTCACTTTGATTGTTCTTTCTCTTTTGGGTTTGGCAGTCCTTGGCAAAGAATGTTAATTTCAATGCCACCAGTCATTTCTGTACAATTATTTTAGTATTGTTATGTACTTATTGTAGAGAATACAACTTGATGCATAACAAGCCTGATCCAATTAAGGTGTTGGGGGCAAACACAGCCTGTCAACGGCTACACACAACATAAACAACAACCACAGTAAATAACTTAATCACATCGACTGCACAAGAGGTTCACACAAGTAAAAGGCAGAACACCTGGGATGGGCGACAGAAAAAAAAAACTATATTATCAAAACAGATAAATATATAAAGAAGTAGGAAAGTTACACAAAGAAGAAGACAGATAGATACAAGGTGAGCCAAATACAAATGTCCACGCACGCAGGCGTGACAATACAAAGTAATCTGCTAAGCGTTACGAGATAAAGCTGTTACATAACTAAATGAAGTTAATACACATTAATCCACCCCTGAGGAAACTCTCCTTGAAAAACTACTTCATAGATCAAGAAGACTTATAAATACAACCCCCACTCTAATCACTCGCACATGCACACACTTCTAACTACTTAATCCAACTATGATCCTTGTCCGTAGAAGCCTGTTGAGAGCAGTAGAGTAAATCACAGTGTTCAGGGAATGTTCATATATTTATGTCCTCAGCTCAGACACGAGCAGTGTTAATGAAATCACGATCATAGTATTATCATAGTACTTTAATACACCTTCATTCAAAAATAATGTTCTTGAAAGATCCAGATCGCTAGCCCTTACGTGAGGGAAGCTAGCACAATAATAATCATAAAGTTATTTGATACCACCATTTCACAGGAGAAATATAAATTCATAGACTTGCGCTGTCTTGCGCCAGCAGTCTGGATAGGCACACAGCCTCAAGCAAAATACAAATGCAAATACAAATTTAATTCGCCGCTTTTATGTGGTAATGAAGGTGGTATAAACCCAAATACAAAGGGTCGTAGAAAATTAAAATATATCTCCTGAAGTCTGACAAATCCGCTACAACTTGCAGCCAGGACTGTCCGCGACTGTTCAGTGCAAAGAATAGAGTAAGAATGATCCACTGCTCCAGAGATCCCGCCAGTGTGCAGCTCCGTCCAAAACTTGCCGTTGTCAACCAACTAATCACAACGCACACCAAATTAATGACGTAAAACACAACCACACTCCCGCTATACTAAATACCCAATTATGCTCAAAAACATAACTACACAAGTCCCAACATAAGGCTTGCTCACTTTTCTAGAATTTAAGACCTAAAACTGACTGATGCTGGTTTTTTTTTTTTTGCAATTTGTAACATGTCACGAACACCAGAAATAAAATGTTGATAATACCTCTGATGTAGGACGTTGAGTTCTTTAGATCTATATAGACCTAGCTGG
>BLXT01006697.1:307201-317584 GCA_019648995.1 Plakobranchus ocellatus | reverse complement strand
TCAAAAGTCCCAAAAAAGGTGTAAGATTATATTTGAACAGCCGCATACTAGATTTGATGGAAGAAAGGCGAAGGTAAAGAAAATGAAGAAGCTATACAGAGTCCTAACCAAGAGGATCAAGATTAAAAAGTAATGAGGTGAAAGACGAATGCATCATTATATTCTGTGGGAAGCTCAGCAAAATCAAAATGTAGACATTAAATTTCTGCACTCTAAATTTAAATATTGTGTGAGTGGTTATGTAACAAAATACAGCAGCTCAAGCTACATCGAATCAACAGGCATAATAATGGAAAAGAGGGAAATACTAAAAAGATGTCAGAAAATCTCAAATATCTTTTCGAAGATGAAAAAGAAAAAAGAAAAAGGAACAGAGAAAAGCTTACAGAGCCAGCTATCTTAAAAGAACAAGCAAAACAAGAAAGAAAGAAAATGAAAATTGGACAAACCTTTTGCTACGCTGATTTCTGAAATGGTAATAATTTGGGCTTCGGTAAAATTTAAAAAAAATCACGGAGCCATTTTTCTTTCCTTCATCCTCCGCGCTGAACAGGTGAAAAAGACTCATACCGAAAATATCAAACACGTCGAATTTTTCGGGTTGCACCAATGTGCGTGATTGAGAAATAAAACTTATTAAACAACAACAAAAGATATTATACATTATAGATTTTCTCGTGAACATAAACCGCCGCAGCGGTTGCACCATTGGGATTCTGTCAGATACACAATTGTTTGGAACACTGGTGGGGAGGCGCTTTACAATAGACGGACTACAATGTATAGGATAACATATATGTTCCATTGTAGATAGCAAGCCTGAGGTAAAAACGATCGTTCCGTTTTACATTAAAAGAAGCATTCAGGACAATCACATGGAATGTACATAAAAATAATTTTCCATTTAAACGAAATCAACTACCAAAAGAACAAAAGAACTGTAATGAAACAACCGAGCAACAAATTTGTTCATTATTTATGGAGGAAAAATGTTTTTGGGTGTTGTACAATCCATGTTTCAGAACGGAGAGACAAAAGTATCCGTTCAATTACAGGGAAAAGCTTGTTTATAGTACATGTAATGTGATGTTAGGAGGTAAAAAAAACCCCACATGATTTATTTGCAAGTTCTAAACAGAGGGAGGTTAATTTTATTACAATGCTCCACCATTTCATGCAACTTTTCTATCATTCATAGAGAATGAAAAAAAAAATATTGTCTTACATTTTCATAAAAAAAATTGTATAGGCTAGCTTCATCATTACGGACAATTTTGAATAAGTCGTAAAGATACTAATAACAATCTTCTTTAGTAATATCCTACTGAATTAAAGATTACAAGTTTTTAAACAAATCCCACTAATGGATAAAATGTCAAAAACTTAAAGAACTCTTTAAATTCTGTACTCTTTAGGCATTAAAAATATAAATAAGAGGACAAGGACCAAGCAGTCTTTGAGAATGAAAACAACCACCTAATCACACTTACTTATTACAAGTAACGATAGTGACCGAGCGACTCTGGCTACGACATGTTCCTCGAATTAATATCGACATCTCATCTTATCTTTAGATCCCAGTGACGTCAGGAGCCATATCCGTTACCGAGTAAGGTGAGCAGACGATCAGGATGGTGTATGTAATAATAAGTGCACTAATGCTGCATTAACGAGATACGTATACAAAATTACAATACATCATGCGTCGTATGATAAACACCATGGTGTGCTCAGCTGAAGACTATTGTGCTGATCTTTTAATTCGAAAAATAGTAGGCCTACACCGATTTATCCGAATTATGATTTACCAGAACACGCTTAATAAAGCGTCACCTTGGAAATACTTTTCTTTTTTTAGTCCTATATAGTATAAATTAACACGTTGTGTGTGCCTAGAGGTACATAAACTTCATTGGCAACATGCGATTGCTCACTTTCAAAATTTTATATTTCGACCAGCGTATGATGTGTAGTTCATTCTTCAATGCATCCTTCCCATCCGTTAATCATATTTTGCGGAACTTGGCTTAAGGTGATCAATATCAGGCCAGCTTCATTCCGTTGTAATGTAACATTTTGTGTTTTTTAACCGTTGAAAAATAAGGAGCGACACAATTTATTCACCCTGGCAGTTCAAACCATTAACTGCACAGTGCTTGACCGAAATAGTGGAACCTTAAAAGCGTGTGAGAAAATGCCTTGGCTTCAATTAATCCGTCGTGGCTTCGGAGGTTTTAAAATAACCTTTTTTTTTTTTAATGGGGGGAGAAATATTACTGAAATGTCCCTCCATTAATTAAAAAATCGAATTACGAGGAATCGATGCATATCTTGCTAAACAATGTTTATTCTTAAGATCTTTTAATAAAGTAAAAGATAAATGACTTGGCTATAGCTTAGTGAAAAAAAGAGGACCATGCATTTTTCTCTTTCCAACGAGGGATTGTAAATAAAATGTGACTAAATGCAAGATTACTAATTGATTGAATTTGAGATTCTTTCCCCACCTCACCCTTCACACAATTCACCTTTATTTTGATAGGATGGTAGATCTAAGTGTTACGTTACTGGTTAATTAATCTTTAAAGAATCTAAATTTTGCCGCTAATCCAAATTTTTACCCAAATCTCCCATCGCCTTTTCCCTTAGCAAAGAAATCTGATTCTCCTTACTAAAGAGTAAGTTAGATGGTCGCGATACAAAATCCACCAGGCGGCTACATGACGTCATGCAAAGGAATCGCAGGCTGACATCGCCTCATTTCGGCTTTCCGTTTTGATGGAAATTAAATTTTCATACCGAAAATTTGTCAAAATTGCTCATGGGCCGGCGATTGATTTCATGTAATGACTGGGTGGGGTTGTTGCATCTGTAATGCGATGTAATCTTTTTTTTTTTTTTTTCAGAAAGGCCTACCAATCAATTAGTTCGGTTCTGGGTTTTGCTTTTTGGGTGCCACTACGCCCTCAACATTATTCGCTTATGTAATATGACAAAAGCGGATATTCACCACATTTTTAGGAGAAAAAAGCAAAATTGCATTTGCTGTACTCTCCTTTCCTGCATACATATAATATATATATAGATATATATACACACACACACAAATAAATTATATATACTTTCGACGAAAAATCTAAAATTTTCAGAGTAAATTGAATGACCTATGAAAAAATCCTCCTCAGGTAGCTGCAAGACCGTAAGACCTCACCATGATAATTAGATCTAGACTTTGGATTTAACGTATTGACAGGCACCTTAACTTTTTGTTTCTTTTAGTCCTGAATGGTGTTACTTATAAATCTGAATCCTTCTTGATAATTGAGACTTGTAGCCAATACATTTCTGCTAGAGCAACTGATAAGAATATTACAATTAACTCTGTATTAGATCTATTCCAAGTACGGGTGTAGATCTCTAAGGAGATAGACCTAGCTCTAGTATAGACTCTTCAAAAAAAAAAAAAAAAACGTATTTGGCCAAAGTGTATCTAATTCCAGATTCAAGTCTAAAAAGTCTAGATTTTCAGAGGTGTCAATCTCAAGAATTCCAAAAAATTTAAAGACATTATTGCGTAGGCTGGTGAGAAATAGAGCAAACGTTTCAGCCCATTGTCTCTGTTGGGACTAGTGTAGTTATGTTTTGATTTTAGCTGAGCATAGTTGGGTATTTGGTGTGTGTGTGTTGTGATTGGTTGGTTAGGCCACGTGACAACGGCAAGCCGGACGAAGCTATACTTTGGCGGGATTTCTGCAGCAGTGGGATCACTCCTATTTTATTCCTCGTACTGAACAGTCGTGGACGGTCCTGGCTGCAAGCTGTAGCGTACTCTGACTGCAGAAGGGATATTTTAATCTTCCTACCACCTGTATTATCACATAGAAGTGGCGATTGAATCTATATCTATATTTACTGCTTGAGGCTGTGTGCCTATCCAATGCCTATCTAGTGTAGTTATGTTTTGATTTTAGCTGAGCATAATAGCTGAGTCTAAAGTCTACGAATTTATGTTTCTCCTGTGAAACTGAAATGGTGGTATAACGTATAACTATTATTGTACTAGCTATTACTGTCCCTCACGTAAGGGCTTGTCACCTGGACTTGTGAACGACAGTATTTATTGTTGGTGACAGTGAATTTAAGTGATAAAGATATGAAAATGATTTAACTCGTGTCTGAACTGAGGACATTGATATATGAACATTACTATGAACATTGACATTTACTCTACTGCTCGCAATAAGTTCTACGGACGAGAATCATCGATGGATTAAGTTTAGAAACGTGTGCATGTGCGAGTGGTTAGTGTGGGAATTATACCTATAAATTATATCTATAGATTATATCTATTGGTTGTGTCTATAAGTCTATTGATCTATGAAGTAGTTTTGAGGAGAGTTTCCTCGTGAGTGGATTAATATGTATTAACTTATTTAATTGTATAAGAACTCTATCTCGCAGATTTTGATTACTCTGTATTGTCGCGCCTGCGTGCGTGGACTTTGTATTTGGCTCACCTCGTATCTTTCCGTCTTCTTCTTTGTGTAACTTCCCTACTTCTATATATATTTATTTGTTTATTATAATGTAGTTTTTTCTGTCGCCTATTCAATAAGTGTTCGGCCTTTTCATGGTGTGAACCTCTCGTGCAGTCGATGTAGTTAAGTCTTATAATGATTGTTGTTGTTAAGTTATGTGTAACCGTTGACAGGCTGTGTTTGCCTCCAACAGTCTCAGTGAAAACACAATAAATATATTCCTGCTTTAAAAACCATTCGGCCTATTTTAAGAGTACATAAGCATTTTTATACTAAAACTAAAACAAATGCAAGTATTAGTACTGCTGACATCATATAAGTAAAATAGATTCCTAGTTATAATAAATTTCAAGTGGCAAGGGAGGGAGACAGCTAGGAGAAAAGAAAGTAAGCATTGGATTGGATATCGGTACAATGATTGAAAGCGGGTGCTTCTTCAAAACTACAACATCGAAAATCGAATAAAAATAAATAAAATTTTAACCTAAAAGTGTTTGTATTGATATACAATTGTATCGACCGGAAGCATGTAAAAAATATAGACCACTTCCACTTCCAGAAAGAAGCAAAAGTGAAAGTCCAGAGCAAATTAAAGTAAGTCCAAATTAATCTTACGCAAAGTAAGAAAATTCGTAATTTTGACTTCAGAAGCTTAGTGCATAATTTTGGCTTGAAACGTAATTTATTAGGTTTTCTCCTAATAGTTGGCGGCTCTGCATACTGTATTAAAAAATTGACTTCCAAAAGTAACATCTGAATGGGAAAAGTAAGCTTCAAGTTCAATGTAAATTTCAAAATAATTCCCCGTACTTGGCCTACTTTTTGACAAAGGCTTACTTGCATTTAATTGATTTCAAATCGTTATGACTGCATTAGTCATTAATTCGCCTCCATGCACCATGACCATAATTGCTCAATCACAATAACAAAAATTAAAAAGGAGGAAATTTTTCTGATGTGTCGACTCAAACGATAAGCTAAATAATACATCAATATTTAGCACTACTTCAAACTTCCTAGGAGGAAAGGAGGAAAATCCGCGGAAAAACTAAAAACGGAGGACTTCCACTGATCCGCTGAACCTAATCATCACTGTCAATCATCTGTTGACTAAAAACCACCCTATAGGGAGAGAAAAAAAATATATATATGACACGGACATAGAAAAAAAACATGTGAATTTTTAAACCCAGACTTCGTCCTAGACCCTGTGCATGACCCAAAAATCGCATGGGCTTACGCAAAATATATGACAAACACGCTCTGTAAACTCCATGGCCGAGAGGTCTACAAAGCAAGGTCCCAATACTGCAAGTTTAAAAAGTGCAGTTGAACATCCCAAATAAAAAATAAGCAGAGAGTCAGTCTATAGTTTGCATATTTGAGCACTTTCAAGAATGTTGTTTTAAATGAAATTAAAACGAACAAGCTAGAAAAAATTAACTCTAACCTAGGTGCTTGCAGAAACATACATTGTTGTCTGCCCACTAGTACATGCTGAAGTACATAACATTAGCAAGGACAAACCATGGGCGGTATGCAACTGTTTATGACGATTTGAGGTCAAATCAAAACTGAGTTCAGTTGGACGTGGTAAGTCGTATTCAAGTGAGACAATGTGTCTCGGAATAGCTAAGTTTTCATCCTAATTTTTACAAGTAAAAAGTACTCCATGTTCTAGCCGTGAACGTGCGCATTAGCTTAAGGCGCTTGGGTGGCTGGGGTGATATCGGTTCGAACAGCAGGTGCTTAAAAAAAAATTAAAACACATAGAAAAAACAATAAAACACAATTTATAGTTTATCAGATTGTTTTTGTTTTTTTGTTTGTTTATTGTTTTGTGCAAGCTCCTGTGCAATGCTTTTAGCAGTCTTGTTCTGTGAAGAAAATAGGAGCTGGTGCCCGTCACGGCAAATTGTCTCCCCATGAACCCAAAAGAGGGAGAGCTAGTTTGGCTCTGGCTCTATAACGCTTGGTATTCAATGTTTGTCTTCTTCACATTCGTTCATGTATGGCTTCATCAGCTTTTTTTTCTTCTTTTCTTTCTTCCTTTTTTTTGAAAAATTTTTTGGGTCACATTTAATAATTTCTTAAATTTTTAAGAGAGAAGTTTTATTTTAAGAGGTGTGCTAATTTGTATCGAAATATTCATTATATTGCCATTGCCTCTTAAATAAATCTACACGAACTAGATAAGTTTAGATTAAAGATCTTATGTAAGGCGTACTAGATAGTAAAAAAAATCCGATCTTTCTGAATCTAGTCTCATTATAGAATGTAAAAACTTCGAGTGCACAAAACAGTCAGAAGATTCTATTAATTAACAGGCCATTTGCTGGTTAAACCTGCTGGTTTCAAATTTTTTTACCTTTTAGTTTACAGTATCTTGGAAATCTTACTTTTTTTAAAACTGAATTCCACTGAATATAGTGCTATTGTTTTCTGTTTTCTTCCCTTGTTTATGCTTACGAGATATCTCGGACTTCACTCGGGGGCCTAGATTACCTCCTAATCCTAATCCTACATATATCATTTCTTGACGAGCTTTAAAACATGTCGTTCGTTTTTTTTTCTTTTGTTTTTTTTTAAAGCGTTTTTGAATGGTTTTATTTATAAAAAAAAAAAAAAAAAAAAAAAAAAAACCAATAACAAAGAACCAAAAAAAATCTGTCACATCATTATTTTGAATTCCAAAACCAATAAGTTGATTGCTCGTGATAATCCTCGGCTTTATTTAGTTTTACAGGATGAAAATCGAGACTCTGCTAGTCAGCAGAAACCTAGACTATGCTTGTTAACCTTAGATGACACAACGCAAATCATCTTTTCAATTGTGAAGATTTGTAAACAAAATTATTCCATCATGTACTAGAAGGAAATTTTTAACAATGAATTTGTCTGCCTGGGTATTTATTGACTGTTCTTCCTTATTTTTTTTAGACGAACTGCTTCGATCTTTACATCACCAACTAACATTCTAGCCTAAATCTAGAGAAAAATCACTGTTCGCGGCCTCGCGACTCGCGCAAACATGGCGAGAGCTGTTGCATACGCCGACAGATAGGGAGAACTCAGGAGACCAAATTAATTCAGCCGTCTTCTGACTTAGAGCCGTGCAAGTCAGAAATTTTCAACTTAGCGTAGGCCCACACTGGAGGCAGCAGTTCACGTGTCCAACAACACATGTTTTGAAATACTCTCTTTCTTTGGTGCGAGCGCACACCAAGTCGGCTACTTGTCGAAGCGTCGGAGCTATCCTTTGTGTTTTACAGCCTGGTCTTATGTCAGTGGCTCTGTTGGATAAGGGGGGTGCCATTAGGTGACCATGCATAATTCTACTGACCGTTGCCGCAGCCAGTCTTGTTACGCAAATTATCAGGCTAACTTGTCGGTGGGTAGCGCATAGTAACTGCGACATCAGTCCTTCAAGTTAGCCATGACAAGTCCCGTCGCCTCCAGTGTGGGCCTACGCTAAGACGGCGAGTCGACTGCGCGTCCACTGCACATTTCAACCTAGGCTTGCATGCAAATGAAGCAGTTTAAGCCAGTGACGGGCATCGTTTACATGGCTGCGCGATTTTCCTGCATGCTCGCTTTTTAGCGAGGAACACAGCGAGTTAACTAGATCGGCCCGCGAGGTGAGAGTGAAAAGGTTCTATCTGATAAGGGATAGAGAACACGCTAAACGTTTTTGCCTCTATACTAAGCCGGCGCACTCAAGCAGTGTTTTTCACTGTTCTCGCCGCTTTCTTGACAACAGAGCTAACTCTCTGCTAAGTACTATCGTTTTGAAGTACCGGTAGATATCTGTTTTAAAAGTAAAATTTAAATGTTCTTATCTTTATTGATCTGCCCACATCTGCAACTTGTAAAAATTTAAGTATTGCGATCTAGTACATTGAATTACTTCATTTGTGTTGCAAAATTGCAGCTATAATGTTTATTGCAAAAATAAAGAAAAAAAAAATACTGTACCTAATTGATAGGCCTAGAATCTAACCTAGATCTGGTCTAGACGTAGATCTCAAGTTTTCTACATGCTGAATCCAATGCAACAAATTTTAAACAACCAAAGGTATTAAAAATACCTTTTGTCCTCTCTTTGTCAGTACATTTTCGGCACTTTTTTTTAAATCTCTCCCTCACTTCGTGAGATAGTGGTGTCGTAATGCAAACATTTTTTAACAGTTTAAAGCGTGTTGTTTTTCTATAAAATTTTAAGAGAAAGGCCTAAATTATTTTGGTTTTTTAATGCTTTAGACATGCATCCATAACTGTACAACTAGATCTAGATGTAGAGGCTTTTTTCAGCTATACTCTTGTGGTTAGTACATCGAGTTGATCCCCAGTGTTCGAATTAAGGCTCTGTAGGTGTCACGAACATCAGAAATAAAAGGTTGATAATACCTCTGATGTAGGACGTTGAGTTCTTTAGATCTATATAGACCTAGCTGAAAGAATTTTTACCAAGTAACAAATTCCTAACAAAGTAACAAAATGATGGTAACACCTTGCAAGAACAGAATACTTTCTGTAGTTAGCATTACATCATATATATATATCTAACATTACATTTACAACATGGCATGTAACACTTCCTTTAAAGTAGCACACACTAAACTACAAAGTCTCTAGCTTAACAACTAGCCAAGCAGAGAAAAGTCAAAAGAAGAGTTAACTATCCATCATTAATTACTATAACAATGGAAAAGTACATAACAAGTTCTATCACAATACATCACTCAATTCTGCTTAGGTAATCAGCACCAACATTTTCACTACCTTTCATGTATTGGACATCAAAGTTGTATACTTGCAAAGCTAAAGCCCATCTCATTATTCTAGGACTATCAAACTTCACAGCATTCAAAAACTGTAAAGCACCATGATCTGTCTGCAGGGTAAACACAGTTCTGTAAAGATAAAGTGAAAACTTCTTCACACCGCATACAATAGCAAGAGCTTCTCTCTCAGTCACTGAATGCTTTCTCTCTCTATCGGTCAATTTTTTGCAGGCGTAAGCTACCGGGAATAGCGTACCCTCATTCTCCTGCATGAGAGCCGCGCCCAATCCTCGATTAGATGCATCCGTTCTGAGGACGAACCTTTTGTTGACATCGGGCAACTGTAGGACCGGCTTGGACGTCACTGCAACTTTCAACGAGTTGTAAGCTCTCTCCTGACTGTCGCCCCAGTTCACGATGTTAGGCTGGCCCTTACGCACCAAGTCCGAAAGAGGCGCAGAGACAGCGGCGAAATTCGGTACAAACTCCTTGTAGTAGCCAACCAGTCCTAAAAATGCCCTAACCTCTCTCTTCGTCTTGGGTCTAGAGGCATTCCTAACCTTCTCGACATTTTCATCCTGGAGACCAATTGCACCTCGACCTAGACTGTGTCCTAAAAAAGTCAACAGTCCTTGACCCAAGCAAGCACTTAACTGGCCTTACACTACAGTAAAGTTGGCCTCCTGAAGTCGCTTGAATAGTTCACTTAGTGTCTTCACGTGGGCTTCCCAGGTCTCCGTATGAATCAACAGATCATCAATATAATCCACCACGTTGCCCATTCCACACAGCAGCTTCTTCACAGCACGAGTCAGCGTGGCGCCGGAATTCATCATCCCGAATGGCATCCTTAGAAACTCGTAGTGACAGTCCATCGTCACAAACGCCGTCCTCTGAATGTCCTCCTTCCGTACAGGGATCTGCCAGTAGCCTTTACTCAGGTCAATCTTTGAAAAGTACTGGTCCTTCTCCATACCGTGGAAAATGTCTGCCGGTGGTGTCATGGGTTGAGGGTCGAAAATGGTGAGTTTATTCAGCCGTCTGTAGTCGATGCACACACG
>BLXT01006697.1:276364-305085 GCA_019648995.1 Plakobranchus ocellatus | reverse complement strand
GACCGCCTATCTCTCCCTTTAAGACAGGCAAACCAAGGCTCCTAGTCTTCTCCGGATCTCTCAGAGCAGCACAGTTCGTCATCATAGGTACAGACTTTCCACTGGCCAGCTTCAGCATACCATCTTCCACCTCGCTCTGAAGATCGCCCGTCACCTCCATCGTGGGGCCCTCCGCAGGTTTCCTCACTTCAGCTGTATTCACCTTAGTCGACTTCACTATCACTCCCGCACCAGCCTTTTTCGTGGTACTATCCACAGCTGTGCAGTACCAAGCGATATGTCCGGTCTTCTTACACTTGAAGCACGACCTCTGGTCAGCCACGCTCGTCTTCGCCTCCCCTGCACGTTGTCCACCGTTAAACCTCTTCTCTGGTTCAAGCGGCCGCACAGAGTCCATTCGAGGCTCTCACCTTCTGCTGGTTTGCATGTGCGAAACTTGCGACGATAACCATCCTCAGTCAGGTCATACCTCTTCATTAGAGCCTCTTTTACCTTGTCATAATCCTTTGCCTGCTCAGCCGAAAGCCGCCCATAGCAATCCAAGGCACGTCCGGTTAGCAGCGCACAAAGCGATGATGACCATTTCTCCCTGGACCAGCCATTACTTTCCGCAAATCTCTCAAACCTTGTCAGCCAAATGTCGAGGTCATCCCTCCCATCTTGAAAGTTAGGCAGTTTCGGGTGTTTGGCCCCTGAGTCGCTCGACCTCGCGCCGCTGCCGTCAGGTTCGTTCTTGATTATCCCAGCCTCAATTTTTGCCTGTAACAGCTTCATCTCCGCATCTAGTTTCATCTTCTCCAACTCCAACCTTTCCTTGCGATCAGCTTCTTTTTCTCTTGCCTGACGTTCAACTTCTTCCTTCTTTTCTCTTGCCTGACGTTCAACTTCTTCCTTCTCCTTCCTTTCCTGACGTTCTGCGAGAAGCTTGAACTCCTGTTTCAAATATTCCTCTCTCTTCTCACCTCGATATCCCAACAGGTCCGCTTGCTTGACAATTTCCTCCATCGTAGCCATCGCCGATATTTCTAGATCTAACACACGATCTCAATTTCCAATCAGCTATCTCGTCGGGGTCGCCAATATGTCACGAACACCAGAAATAAAAGGTTGATAATACCTCTGATGTAGGACGTTGAGTTCTTTAGATCTATATAGACCTAGCTGAAAAATAATGGAACTCTGGAGATTGTGTGAAGACGTAAAAAAAACTGAGTTTATTTAACTCAACAGCAGGAAATCAAATCAAACAATATTCACATAGGCCGTCAGTAAGAAAACTAGATCTAGCTCTAAAAAATCTGCGTAATCGCTATACAATGATCTCACTGCAATCTCTATAATCTCTGTGAACTCTCCGCGTACTCTGTGCGATCTCTATGAACTCTCTGCCTACTCTGTGTGATCTCTGTGTATTCTCTGCTTACTCTGTATGATCTCTGTGTGTTATTTTCACCAATCTTCTCCCGCTATTTATACTTTTTTCAAAAGAAAACTTTACAAATTTCTGGAAATCTATCCCATAATGCAAGCGTAGAATGTTCGAAAATGTAGATCTAGAACGTTACATCATAATCCTAAAATAACAAAAAAAGCAATCTTTGAAAAGACATTAGGGAAATCCTTAGGCTAAAAATAGAACATGAGTCATATTCGTTTACGTAATGAATTCTCGTTCGCTTTGCATAAATTAACTTCCCTAAACTGGTTCTTTCTAGAATTCTCGAGTTGACGTGCGTTCAACAGATAGTTTTTTGTTACAGTTGGTAAAACTTAATGCAATTTCAATCTCCTAAAAAATTTTAGATAGACCTTCTAGAGGATATTCAATACAAGATATTTCTCATGTGAAAACATTTACATTTATCATGATTTATGCTCTCTACAGTCCATTTATAAAAATAGATTAATGAATGCAAAATTTTTTCAACGCACAAATAAAAAAACAAATGAATCTATACAAGTTTTTTTTTTTTTTAACCCGCCTACATGTAGATCTGTGTTGAAATAATTTCATAAAAGCCACTGCAATTGCAGAGAAGATAAAATCATAAAAAGTACATGCATTTTATATATGCTAAACAATGAACAGTAGTAGTAGTAGTAGTAGTAGTGGTAGTGGTAGTGGTAGTGGTAGTGGTAGTGGTAGTGGTAGTGGTAGTGGTAGTGGTAGTGGTAGTAGTAGTAGTAGTAGTAGTAGTAGTAGTAGTAGTAGTAGTAGCAGCAGCAGCAGCAGCAGTAGTAGTAGTAGTAGTAGTAGTAGTAGTAGTAGTAGTAGTGGTAGTGGTAGTAGTAGTAGTAGTAGTGGTAGTGGTAATGGTAGTAGTAGTAATAGTGATGGTAGTAGTAGTAGTAGTAATAGTAGTAGTAGTAGTAGTAGTAGTAATAGTAGTGGTAGTAGTAGTAGTACTAGTAGTAGTGGTAGTAGTGGTAGTAGTAGTAGTAGTAGTAGTAGTAGTAGTAGTAGTAGTAGTAGTAGTATTAGTAGTAGTAGTAGTAGTAGTAGTAGTAGTTGGTTTAGTCGAAGTGGTAGTGGTAGTAGTAGTAGTAGTACTACTACTACTACTACTAGTAGTAGTAGTAGTTTTAGTAGTAGTAGTAGTAGTAGTAGTAGTATTAGTAGTAGTAGTAGTAGTAGTAGTAGTGTAGTAGTAGTAGTAGTAGTAGTAGTAGTAGTAGTAGTAGTAGTAGTAGTAGTAGTAGTAGTAGTAGTAGTAGTTGTAGTATAGTGGGTATTAAAGACAAGGTGTTATGTATAATTTATACATTTAATGATTTGGGCTCTCTACATTCCATTTACAAATCAATTAATACATAGAAGTTGTTTTTTTAACGCGATATCTATATATATCCATAGAAATGATGCACTTTAGCAGTAGGCCTATAAATTAAAAATAAAATTAATAATTATCATGCCTGCAATACATCTAATAGAGCGAAAGCACCACAAAGAGTACAAAGCTATTTCTAGAATTTCAAAGATGCTAGGCAAAAGAATTGTAAACAGAAATGAAGATGTTAATATTGACAGTGAGTTGCTTAAAATTAAATTATATTGCAACAAAATAGGGGCCTCAGTTGAACATGTAAACATAAAACCTACTGCCAGTAGTAGCAGGAAGACAAAGCAAGCAGGCCAGATGACTTGATGCAATGAACGCGGGGTGTTTTAATCTGCCGCGAACAAAACGATCATGTGACTTATAAGGCTAGTCTGGAGCCAGATACATAATGCCTTGGACTCACTATCTTAGCAAGTTGAAAAAAGGGTGCATTTTGATCACTTGAATGCGACTTACCAAGTTTAAACTTGATATGTCAAAAACTTGGTAAGTTTTGACCGTAAATGCCCATTTGTACTTTCTATGATAAATCAAAACACACACAAAAGGTACAATAATGGTATATTTTACCCAGGAGCCCAGGTAAAACGGAAAAGGTTGAGATGGAAAGAGATAAAATAATAAAATAAAATAAGAAACCTCATATAAAAATCATAGAAATCCTCAGTTTTCCTTTTTATTAATAATCTTGCCACAGAGAAATTTCTACCTCATCAAATGTATGCCATTAGTATTAACAAATTCATATAAAGAACATACAGCTGAAGCAAATCTTATGAAAAGACTGTTACAAAATATAATTCATATTGAAATAAACATAATAATATAAATTTAGAGTTGAATAATTTTGAAAAAGCTTTATGCAGCAGTAAAAAATTGCTCAAGGAACTCATGCTCCTCTTGACATGTGCGTTTCTCAGCTGTCATGCATCGAATGTATTTCAAAATTATTGACAAAATTCAGATTTTCTCATAATATGAGTAAGTGACATAAAGAAACAGTATGATTTCTGTAAATCATTGAGTCCTTTTTCACAGGCAACAGGCAGCAATAGTGTCCAATAAATGAAATGCACATCAATGTACTTTACAAAAACTTAATGACATGTATCACACATTACTATGATAAACATTTAATTGTACATATAGACACATATAAAGAAGATGAAGCCTAAGTCCGAAAGCACACAGAGCAAGACCTTCTCAACCACAAATTGTTCCATTTCTCTCTACTTGCTGCAGTCTGAATGAGTCACTCGCCTTACAAAGAGGTATTATAGATTCCCAGGCCAAACAAGTGAATTAATGTAATTTTCATGAGTGACATGAGGTTCCGAAACAATAATAATGAGTGGTATCACATGAACTCCTCTAGGAAATCAGCCATTAAAGGTAAGTGACCAGTGACTTTTTATATCAATTAACACTGGAATTTTGAACTGCTTGTGTCAAATGACTAACCATATGTGGATAAAATGGCTGTGCAGCACCTTTACTAATCTCATAATTAGCAGTCCGTGACAAGTGTATAGCAGGAGAAAACTTGTGTGAAGTCAGTCTAAAAATTTTATTCAGGAAACCTAACTGCATATTCCTTTAAGAGCACAAAAAAGGAAGACTACTTTTCAAAAACAAAACAAAAATACACCCTAATCCCAGCACATTGTTGCCAATTGAGAGCAAACATAGGCCTACAGAAAAAACGAAGAGAAAAAAATGTATAACTCCCATGTAAGAGAAAATCTCATCACACATTTTAGGTAACATTACATGCTTTTTGTTCTCCTCAGTTGTATTGCTTGTATGTCTCTATGCACAAACGCACAAAATGATAAAAATAAAATGGCAATGGTAAGTGTCAGTACTGATACCAGTTTATGTGTATGGTTAAGCATACTAATAATACTAATATGCCAGTATTTTCATCAGTAGATTCAGGAGTGAAATGAAAAATAATATCTCAAATTTGCGATGAAATACTGAGACTTGTAGTTTATTGTAAAATGTTAAAATCATTGACAGTGCTCTCAAGATGCATTAGACATATATTTCTATGGCTTATTTGCCACAAAACATCTCATTTTTGGCTAACACTGACACTGCATTGTATAAATAAATGGAAGAATTGAGATAGACCTTCTCTGTTTGTAAAATGTATCAAATGGTGAAAAAAAAACCCCACCCATTCATAATTTACAATTGTTAACTTACGAATAGGATACAGCAACATCATTTGATGATGCAATAAGAATGTTGTTATTACTATTACATTTAATAGATTTTTTTCTGTTTTATTCAACAGCAAATGAATTCAATTAATAGATGTCATATTCTTTTATTTGCCATTCATATCTCTGATCTTTGGCTATAATTAAAGCATAGTAATAAGTATATACGTAGCTTTTGCATATAATATACATTATATACATATAATATACTAGTAATTACATGTACTACATTTGTTTTTGGTTTTTTTTTTTTACTTTATTAAGTCCTCCATTACATTTGGCAGTGAGCAACGACTATTCATTACATGTGTGTGTTATGCACAGTGAAAACATAGCACATGTCAGTGGGCTCCACTTTGAGTTGCCTGATATATGCTCTGGGTGGAAAAGATCAGTTTCAGTAATATTATTATGTCCCTTCAAGAAATGCTTTCAGTAATACAAATAGCCTGAAGCATTCAATTTTTAACTTTATGCCACCCTTTATATAGAAATTTATCTCTAAAATTTTTGTTTAAAACGTTTCTGGGGATATATATATATATATGACATGAAATATAGTACCAACATTTAGTAAAGGAATCCAACTATCATTTATAAATTAATAAATGCTATATATGTAACTCAAAATAAGGAGAATTTGAGCAGGTCAATTATCAGCCTGCCAGTAACACTTTCTAGAAACCAGTCTTTCTGTTCCGATCATAGTGTCTTCCTATAAATTCAACAACTTA
This sequence comes from Plakobranchus ocellatus, assembly GCA_019648995.1. Lineage (NCBI taxonomy): Eukaryota > Metazoa > Mollusca > Gastropoda > Plakobranchidae > Plakobranchus > Plakobranchus ocellatus. Next base: position 299,283 of record BLXT01006697.1, on the reverse strand, counting down.
CAAATACTACACTTTATTTCTTTCACCAATTTAAACATTTTGATTTTGATTTACAGCTTTTTTGTGGAAAACAACCATGTTCAGTTGTTTTATGGAGATGTTTGAACGTTCAGCTTGATTTTACTCCTTTCTTCTTTAGATTTTTTTCTTTCTAGCATTGCTGTCCAAAGTGTGCATTGATTGCTTCTCATAATCTGGAGATCAAAATTCTGCTTTGTGAACTAGATGTTTGAGGTTACGCTGCATTCACAAACTGTTGAAACTTATAAATTGTTTATCTATATTCAAATATAGTGAAAGAAAAAGATTAGGCCTCATACAGTGTTTACATCTGCAGAAGCACTGCCATTTGCTAAGATAGTAATGAAGGTCTAGGTGAAGGTGAGGCTGGTTAAAAATTCACAACAAGTACAATTTTGAAAACATTCAAGACGCATGTCATTGTCATTTTATAATCTTTCACAACTGGATATACTTTCCTTTTGACTCAGTTGCTGCCTTTTTATATATTTTTATTTTTAAAAAAAGCAATCAGTTTTCACAATTTTTTTTTTTACAATTCTGTTATTATAGATTTCCATTATTTTTTTTACATAAACAAATAATATGATTGTTATGCATTATGAATTTTTTGAAAGCTCAATCCCGTTTCCAATGGCGCCAAGCTCAACTTTGTAATTATAATACATCTATCCATGCTGACACATGTTGAGTACATGTATAGATGTCTTGAAACCAGTTCCAATAAATTTCATGATGCAGTTTTGAATTAAAAATGTTCAATATCGATGACTAACGGTATCTAAAACTCCAAAAACATGTCTTGCCACTAGTTCTGAGGCAAATGAACTGCATTTTCAAAAAGTTTGAAATCTGTTTCTTGGCTCAGAGTGATCAAATCTCTTTTCCACCGTTGCAAGCCTCACAGAAAGATTAAAAGAAGTTTCAGGCTGTTTTGGCGTTTCAAAATGTTCAAACCGCAACTTCCCATCCCATTCAGGTATGTCTTGAGAAATGCATGTATAAGTCTAAATTTATTTGCAGCAAGATAATGGTATTCAAGTTCTCTTTAAAAAATCAAAGCATAATAGGCCAAGAGTTTACTTGAAATAACCGTTTCCTTAATAGCATTATCCAAAACAGTAGGACTGGTTCCATGATCAATTGTCAGGTTGCATTTTCATCCAAAGCCAAAGAAAATTCTGAATGTTTCACATACATGTATAATATTACATGTCTGATTTAACATGTCTTTTTTTTTTTTTTTTTTAAAGGAAACACAAATTTAAATGAGTTAATAAGAATTAAAGAAAAAAATATAAAAAGGCTTTTCATTGTAATTTCAATACAGTAACTGCACAAAGGGCACCTTTATAGTAAAAACGTATTTCAATACAATCAACAGAAACCCCAATGTCTACATAAATATTAAAACATTTTTTCAGCTAACATTTAGTGCTAATAAACTCTGCAGGGGGAGATTTTAGCACATCATGTCTAATTATAATTCTTTGAGAAATCTGTCTCAATGAATAATGTAAATATCAACATATCAATGACTTAAAAAGTTATAAAAACAAAAGAGATGTTTTACAACTGGAAACTATTTTAAAATATTGATGAAATTGTGATAAGTCTTGGCTTTTTAGATCACATTTGACAGGATTGTATTTTATATCACTTATTATCTTTAAGAAGAGTGTTAATATTAAATTGATAAGAATGACTTAATTAAAAAAAAATTATGTATACTAAACAACTTTCTCAAAACCAGAAAAATAGTTCTGTTCAACTTCACACAACCTGAGGTGATTGGTTTTTTTTTTTTTGCAAATAGGGCTCTAAAACCTAGATATTGTCTATTGGCTAGTAATATTAGTAGTATCTAACCAATCAGCAAGATAGGGTGACAGGAAAAAAAAGCAAGATAATTTCAGACTTTTTTAACAATCATGAATGGAGTTACCCAAGATTATCCTAGTAAAGTCTAACAAATTGCCAAACACCTATTAAGATGAGGGTTCTTCCCTGGTAAAAGAGCACATACAATTTTTTTATCTCCTTTGTCTTATGAGAAAAAAAATGTTAGATTATTTTTATCATTGTGACCTTCCCTAGAATTTGAAGACAGTGGCTTCGACAAATTTGAGGAATCAATGCTCGATTGTAGCTACTCCGCTAATCACAATCACATCAAAGAAATTAAGCAAAAATAGGAGCAAGCATTCCCTTGCAGTATTTTGAGAGGAGGGTGGAGGTCAGAGATTCACATGTTCTCATTTGAAGCAGTGCCACACAAGGTTTGAATGTATACATACAGAAAAGTTATTTTTTAACTCACCAGTTTTAATTTCATTTTTTTAGACTTCTCTTTCTCATGTTCAAAGTGGTTGAAAATTTTAAGAAACTAAGGACAAATAAAATTTTAAATGTTCTGAATTTCTTTGAAAAATCTAAGTTAATTCATGATACTTTTTTTTTCATAAAGACAAAAGTATTGGCATGTGACATTATCTTCTATGGAGTAACCTTTTCATGCAGGTCTTGTGGTCTCACACTTTTTAATTTTTTCCATACTATTTGTATTACTATGTGTAGTAGAAACACTATCTCCAAATTTGGAGATAAAAAAAGGGCAAGAAGATATATTACACATGTCCTTAGAATTATTTTTTTTAGACATTTAGTTTCATTTTGTGGCTTTTTGCAGTGTATGTTTGGATAAAACTTTGACAATAATATTTACTTTAATTTTACTAATATATTATCACATACATGAATTGAAAAATTTTACATAACCCCTAAACCTCGCTGTACTTTGATATTACTAATAGTTTTTACTATCCATATTGTATGTTGTCAGCTGTTTTTGACCCACACTTTTGTGTAACGGTACTAAAAAACTGATTGCCAGCAATAACTCACATCCTTAATAAGCCTACTGATAAGGCCAGTATCTACTGCTTTGCTCACAAAGCAAGGGCTGAAAAAAGTGAAATGATTTGTCTTCGATGGGTAATTGTGAAGTAAAAAATGCTTTTTTATTGACTATGCAATATCTTTTTACATAAGCCTTTAGAGAAATTGAATTGGAATCATCAGATCTTAAGTTTTCCTTGTCGAAAGACTAATATTTAGATCTACGTCTAGTAAGCCAATCATAACAGAAATAGAATTAAGTGGGCTAATGTGACTATACTGCTTGTGTAGATGCATGAAAACTAAGCCACGAAAATATAGATGTCCTCTTGTGAATATCAATCCTTTGAATTTTTATGCAGAAAAGGAAACATTTACGAATGTTTACAACATTGGAAAAAAAATATACTTGACAACCTTCCATGTCCAGTAGGGTAGCTAATTGCTGTGGAAACTTTGAACGTTTAAGGATGATTGTGTTCTTTTCTGTGTGCAAGTGATTGTGACAATTCTGGCTGTAACGTAATGTAATAACTAATATTGATGAAGATGATGATGACAATAATGATGATGATGATGATGATGTAATGATTATGATTCAGATGGTGATAACAATGGTAATGAAGGTACTGGTGGTGATGATAATAATGATGATGATGATAATGGTCATAAAATGGCAATGACAATTGTTGATAATAATAATGAGCATGATAATGATGATGATGATGATGATGATAATGAAGATGATGATGATGATGGTGATGGAGGTGATGGCGACTGTGATGATGAAGGTGATTGCAATGATGCCAAAGAAGATGATAATGGAAATAATGATGAAGACAATGATGATGGTGGTGATGATGATGATGATGAAAAGGAAGATGATGGTAAAGATGGTTATGATGATAAGTGTGGGTGATGATCACGATAATTATATTGGTGAAAGTTGAGATGACGATGATGGTTAAAGATTTAACTGGGGAAGATGATTGAAAATAAAAAAATTACATTGAAAGTTTTCTTCATTTTAGCTCTTACTGTCGAATGCACTTGTTCAAGTGATTAGTGAATGGTCTGTTCAATTGCAAATCCATAAACTTTCAGTACTATCATCAGTATCCAAATATAAGTAGACTACCACAGCAATTCTACAGGAATAAGAATCCTATAGGATGTACACAGTAACTCTGAATAATTATTTATAACGTGACCAAGCAAATGTTCTGATAAAACTCATAAAACTGATAAAAAGGCCTTGCAAATAAGTCTGTGGAAGTCTTTGGATTTACTTGTGGGCATGAAGAGTAGGCCTAGCTTTTGATCTATTCATATCACTGAGATACAATTGGTAGCTAAACTGCTATTCTTGGTTTGTGCCATTTTAAGCTCATGACATATACAGAGGGACACATTTTCCCAATCGATCTTTTTGTAATATGTTTTGAATTTTGAAATTTTGAACCAATTAATTTGTATGTAAAAAAGGTCAACTGAAGCGCTCTGAAAGCCTCAATATCTGGAATGAGCTCATTTGAAAAATTTATGAAAATTAGACCTCTCTTACGCTTTTCAGGACATGACATACAGCATAGGTTAAGACTGAACAACAAAGCTTTGAGGGAAAAAAACCACATTTGTATACATTAGCAGTCATTTGTTAAATACATTTGTATGTCTAATAAGATTAAGAGGCAAAAACAATTAAACATTAATACTTTAAAGGCAAAGAATGGGTTTTGGAGGTAATAGGTAAACATAATATCTTATGGTAAAGTGCAATTTACTGCAATGATAATCAGAGTAAGATAAATTGGAAAAAGAGCACAAAACAAACCAAGCATCTGTCTCAGTGACTAATTAAAATGCAGGGAAAAGGTTTACAAGTATAAATGTAGATATTAATATATATAATCAATTTCCTTTTGCAACAAACAATAATAATAAATATATTTTTATTAATCTTGGGTGATGATCAGAATGCTAAACTTTGTGATCAAGTAAATTCAACTTTTGATAATAATTAATGTATATACAAGAGTAGAAGCTGCCCAATTATTAAATAAATGCATAATAAAGTAAACAAAATCAAATTTGAAATAAAAAGTTATATCACGGGAAACAGCATCATTCCTGTAAAAATGTAGATGACTTAACTAATTATGACAATTGCTCAACACAATTATTATGATAGAGTTGTTTTCTATGAACCCATTCACCTATCTAAGATCAAGCGAGTGTTATTGTTAATAAAACCTATTCTGACAAAAATATGATAACATTGTGGTAAGAATGTTGATGTTGACCTGTTGCCACCAAGATGTTAGTTTTTCTTCAAGTAAAAAAATATACATGATCAACATTTAAAACAAATGTGATGCATACAATGTATGTCTCATGAGAATTTTATGATTAAGGCTGAGCCAACACTGGAGGCAGCAGTTCACGTGTCCAAGAATACATGTTTCGAAACACTCTTTGGTGCGAGAGCACACCAAGTTGGCTGTGACTCACTCAGCCTGGTCTAACATCAGTTGCTGTGTTGGATAAGGCAAAGGAGAGGTGCCATTATATGACCACGCATAATTCTGACTGTTGCCATGCCATCCACAAGGCCAGTCTTGTTATGCAAATTATCAGGGTAACTTGTAGTTGATAAGACTAAGAGCACAGTAACTGTGACACCAGTCTGTCTCTTCCGCTATTACAAGTCGCATCGCTTCCAGTGTGGGCCTAACCTTAATCTGTAACAAATGTGATGCAGCAATAAGCATTAATTAAAAGTAATTTTTCAATTGATAAAACTGGTATTTTGTCCTCATGATAACATTACACACATAAAAAAATGAGAAATCGCATATTGTGGTATCAATAGCAACTTTTGAAAGGAATATTGACACTGCATCCGTTTCTTTTTTGGTTACTTGCTATTTAAACACAAACCTTACAAGTTTCTTCCATGTTTCCTCAATTTTGGGCATGAATGGTGTACCTGCCTTTGATTCGATTATTAAAAAAAAAAAAGTCATATGTTAGAAATAATATTCATACATTTTTATAAAATCTTCCATTGGAGTTTTTCTGTCTTTTTTTTTTTTTCAGGACAAAAAAAATCTATCTTCTCCATGATTGATTTCATGCCTCCTTTAAAAAAAAAAAAAAAAAATGACGTTTTATTCGAAAAATAGGGGAAATCGCTATTTTGAGCAATATATAGAAATAAAAATTCATGTAAAAAAAAATTATCAAGACATCAAAAAGAACCACTACTTTTTTTTTAGATACTGTACTGCAGAATATGTTAGTAGTTCAAAATGATTTGAACTTCTTATGCAAGAAACAAATTATAAAAATCACACAATTGGTTCATGAAAATTCAAGATAGGGGCAGTCACCATGACAACCACAGGTGAAAAATTTTTTTCCACAAATATGACCAGAGCGAATTCATTGATAAACATTAAAAATGTCATTTTCTGTAAACAGGGATGCCTCTGCCCTTGAAAAAAAAAACTAGAACTTTTCGTGTGACTCTGAATACTTTTAAAACAAACATGCATGCACAATGGAAAGAAACTTTTCGTGTGACTCTGAATACTTCTTAAACGCAATAGAAAGCAAACAGAAAAAACCATACAATAATGCTGAGAAAAGCAGGAAAAAACCACTTTGAATACTGGAAAAAAAAAAAGACAGGAATCTGGTTTAACCCAGAAAAGGGACATCTCTGAGTTAAAAAAAAAAAAAACAAAAAAAAAACCTCTAGTTGCGCCAACCCCCTGCCCCTTCCCGTGGCCGTTTCTGCTCTCTTCCAGTGAGGACATTTAGTTTGCAGGTTACATTTTTTTATACCATATACCATCCCTAAAGATTAAGCAGTCAAGTATTTTCACCTGCGTAGCCAACTAAAAGGGGTAAAAGTTCAGTTCAATGTGCCTCTTTAATTGTTTTTTTTTTTTTAAGGCATTAACATCTTAAAAGTGTTTTTTATAACAATGCATTTTGTGAAAGTGACTTCTGTCTGAGCTTCACTGCTGTCAAAGAATTTTTTTTTATATCTTGAGAAGGAAAATTATAATTTTATTACATTTAAAAATATATTAATAAAAATTGTTATCTTTTTGAAAGTTTTCATATTTTCTTACCCTAGCAAGCTAAAGGTTGTCTTAAAACGTCACTTTATCCTGCAGAAATACACAAATTGGGTCCAGTTTATCTTTAGATGTTGTCTTAGATACATGCAGTTTTCAAATGCAGTGCCTAGGGAGTTTGATTACTATTTTGGTTTAAGCATTGTGTATTAAATAAATAAGATTAATAAAGGAGGCTAAACAGCTTCTGAAATATTAAGAAAAAACTAATCCCACCCATTGTCACATCACAATGTGAATGAACACGCCTATCCACGAATCTTTCTCTTTTTTATCCATCTCTCTATTTCCTTCTCCATCTCCTAAGTAAGTTTTCTGGTCCTGAAGTCCTCTACTTTTACAATTTAATCATCACCTAAGTTTTCCAATACTGAAGTCCTCAATAAGAGAGATGGCTTTATTACCCGCTGTGATGCAACAGTGCTTAGCTTTGTGCTGACATATGTAGGGATTGTCTGTCATGATCTCGCTGTGCAACTGAGTGATGGAAGAGGGGTGGGTGGGTGTGTGCAGTAGATCTAGACCTAGCCAGGTATCGGGCCTGGGCAGCTATAGTGTCAGGTACCGGTAACAGTATTGGGTTTGCATAGAACAATGTGAGAAAGAAAGGGAAGGGCAAGAAGTGTAAAAAAAAAAAAAAAAAGAATTTTTATATGGCGGTAGGACAGTGACGGCTTTCCCAGTACAGTAGCTTTTATTTCGCTTTAGCAATAGTAAAGCAGCCAATGCTTTTTTTTGCACGTTTAATAAAAAAAGAATTAGAGAAAAAAACGGGAAGCTCTTCAATTTCTTTTGGTTTAGCCGTTTTTTCGGTTCAGCTGTTTTCGATTTAGGTGTGGTCTACTGTAACTTGGAAGTTTAGACATGCTATGTCAAAACTCAGATTTCAATCTTTCTCTATATTGTTTTCAGTTCATATACAAATTTAAGCTATGTACACACGCTTCTCCTAAAGTGAATAAAATATTCCATTATGATCAAGGCATCTTAATATTTTAGGCCGAAATTTTTAAATCTTCTAGCAGAAAGTATTAAAATATATGATGCCATTTAGAGTTTTGGAAAAAATTCTTATATATTCTCAAAAAACATGTAACTCATGTCCGCACTGATATTTTCTTAGAAGAGCCACAGATGAAAAGAAAAAAAAATTTCATTTCATTGGCCCACTCTTAAAATGTTTTGATACAGATTTAATATTTTCAAAAAATGTTTCCTAATATTCTTTTAAATATGTAGTACTAGTCGTATATTATGCAAATGGCTATTGATGCCCTAGGCCTCTTGGCCTATAAAGTCCCATTTTTCTTGTCACTATGTATTGATATTGATCTGCATTGCATGCCTCATTGACTGATATCATGATAACTATTCATCAAATTTATAAAACATTTGTCTGAGCTTTGGATCACAGTCTAGAAAGTTCTTAAAAGTTGTTAGTGATTTTTTTTAGCAAATTTTTCATGAAGTGAAAGTGTATTTCATAGATTAATAACACAAATGGAAAAATTATATTTTCTCATGTTTCTTTTGTGAGCAGAAAATTGCTGAAAAAAATAATTTTCCTTCTAAATTTCTTGTTCAGTTTTTTTTTTTTTTAATCAAATGCAATATAATGTTATTATTGTCAATATCCTCGATGTTTAAAGAGCAACAGGTGATTTTATAAGTTTCAATCAGATCTCCTCTAATTCTCCTTCCCTTCAGAGAATACAGATTTTGATATCTTAGCCTTTCATCATATTAATATCTTGGCATTAACATCTTAGTGGCTCTACTTTGAACATTTTATATAGCTACTGATTGATATTTCCATGTAGGATACCATACTACATTATTATAATCCAAACAAGCCTGACAAAAGCTTTGTATACATTTAGAAAGGTAAATTTATCTTTGAAGGTAAAAGCTCTCTTTATGGTTCCAGTCATTTGGTTTGCTCTTTTTAATATTCTTTGAATGTGAGGTCCAAAGTTATATTCCTATCGAATGTCACTCCTAGTTGCATCTTTTTCTTCTTCATATGTAATGTATTTATTGTGTGTATTTTCTTGCCCATTGTCATTGTGTATTCATTACAAGGATTTTGCTGTCAATATGCACGAGTTTACATTTTGATATGTTAAAACTTAGATTATACCTTTCAGGCCATTCTTGTAATGTCTCTCAATCTGTTGAACAACATTACGATTTACATGATTATAAATCATAGCATCATATGAAAAAAACTTTACATGTTCTACCAATGTTATGTGGCAGATCATTAATAATTATTGTTGACTTTTTTTTCAACAGTTCATATTTAAGAATAACCGTGAGGTTTTGGTACCTCATTTTAAGCTACGTAGTTTTTTTACTCTACTATTAACAATATAACTAAGTTATATTATAAGGCTATTGGGACTAAAAACATGGAGAAATTTATAGACTTGAAATCATTTTTGAAACAGTGCCAATTTTTGTTGCTTTGTATCAAAATATTTATCTATGGTGGAAAACAGACAAAGGCCTTGAGCATCTACTTGAATAGTCAATTTTTGGCCATTTTTCATATTTAATACAAAGTGATATATCATATGTCAAAATTTAGCTCTGGGTCTAGGGAATTCAGATATGCAAAAATTTTGAGCAACAGACTCCTACATAAACACATTATAGGTGGTCAAGGTCAGAAAACTGACCTCAAATTTTGTTTAAATCCAAAAAGTCTTATTTTCCCATAGGAAACACTCCAAATGCACTTAATGAGTCATGACACTTCATATAAATAAATTGGATGTATGAACTCCAAATCCATGTGTTGGGAGGACTTTAATACGTTTTTTAAGTGAAAGGAAGTCAATTCTATGACAATGAACAGGAAAAAAAAGAGTGAAATAAATTCATACAACTAGACAACTTTTTTTGGCAAGCCCTCTTTTATTGTACACAACATGTTTTGAAACATTAAAAGAAGGTTTTCAAACATCTAGACAAAAAAAAATTAAAAGCAAAATGAGAAAATAAATGAATTTTGTAAAGTGCAAAAGAAAAAGAAAAAGAAGTGCAAATGTTTAAAGAACATTCACTACTGTTTTCTTTTCTATTCTGATATATAATATAAATACTAAGTTGGCACTCTGATTTATAGTTGACGGTCACAGTCTCTAATAATATATATATATAGCTATCTTTTCTCAATTCAGAGGCACAAATATTTATCACTGACCCTTCTCAACTTGATAACCTGTGGAAAAAAAAAGTGTAAAGTTTACTTTCTGCACACATTTTTTGATACAGCATGCATGAACACAAAAGTTATAAAAAGAAATATCATACATAATAATCAATATTAATGTTAACAATTTTTTAAACTTTTACTGTGTTATGTTTGTTTTCTGCCTTTATGCACCTTTTATGTGAAACTTGTCTGCATGTCAAATTGAATTGTTTACTTTGAAGTTTGATAGCTAATTGTGCATATACATCTTAGATATATGACCCTGTTTTCAAAGTTGTCCTTTGCCTCCCTAAATATATATATTATGTTCTCTGAAAAAGAATGGAAATAATAAGAATAATTTTAACAGTAAGGATAGAGATCAGCTTCCAAATAAACCTTTATAAGTTGGCCTATACTTTATCACGTGACTTATTCTTAGGAACGAAGGAAGCCCGTAATCGGCATTTTTTTTCTTATGTGAATATTAACTTAATGATCCGAAGTAGGCTTTAAATTTACTTTTACAATAGAACAAAAAATCATACAAGGAATTTTTTTTGAATCAGTCTACCCAAATTAGATTTAGATCACTAGATCTAGCCTTAGGGATATCGCTATTAGGCCTAAATCTACACTCCCTAAAGTATATTCACTACCCAAAACTACTTTGAAACACTTAAAATGGTACCATTTTAGCAATTAAAACGTTTTTTTGTGGAATTTTGGGACGGAACAAAACAAAAAAACTATCAGGCTCATATGTGAAAGCGTCCATGGCAACTTTCACTCTTTCTTTCCTTCAACTGATTCACTAGTCCATGTTCCTCCGACCAATGCAGAAAAAAGATGGACAAGTTTATCTAGTATGCGCAGGCCAAATTCGTGCGACAGGAACACATGCCCACAATAAATGAATGCCTGCAGGTTGAAATGCATAAAATCACGCTGTTTGAACACTTTTGTATAACTATGAAATACTAATTATTCTTGACTCAGTTCATTTTTACAGTTTAAATCTATTGAAAAATAGACACCGGTTTTCACTACAGAACTAGGTCATGACATCATCTTTTTTTTTTATCAGCAATTAAACAACATTAAAGATATTTTGTTTTTAAAATATCTTTGAATGTGTACAAAATTTGAACTTTGAATGAAAAAAAACTATAATGTGGAAAAAAAATGTTAAGATTTATTTCCATCTTACCTTGGCAAAGTCAACTCCTAAATCCAAGTAGATCCTTCATGTCATGATTCCTGCACCCTCACAGCTTTACTAATGCATAAAATCACTAAAACAGGAATTCATTGCAAATCTTTGCCATCACAGCTTCCAGAATAGCACATGCTTTGAATAAAACAAACTCAAATGCAAAATACGGGACATTTTACCAAATATCTAATGCATGCTCAGAAAATGCATTTTCATGGCCTTGTCTATTTTCTGTCCTATGACAATTTCACAAAATGTTCAGTTTCAATGTGCAAAGGTGTCTTTCTTAAGTTCAGTTTTCTTTTTTTCATTTGATTATTTTGGAGACTTAAAATGATTTTTAAAATTGATTTGCCATAATTTTTTATTCGCATTTCATGTAGGCTATATATTTAGAAAGACAAAAAAGTGTGTTATGTTATATGCTATAATAATGTATTTAGTAATGGATGAAAGAGCTTTTCCCTAATTTTAAGCAGGTTTATACAAGAAAATTTTAGCATCAGTGTGTAATGAGTTGCTGAATGCTTAAGTCAATCAAAATTATATGAATGTCCAAAAAATAATCCATTTGTCCTCAGGAGTGCACTCATCCTGAACCAAAGGTGATTAAGGCTTGGGAGGAATGGATGGCCACCTAAAAATGGTAATCTGATACCTAGGGCCTATACCCAAAAATAATTCAACATCCCACTAAAAACAGCAGTGACCCTTACTCCCCTCTAAAAAATAATACTCTCCATAGTTTTCAATTTTTTCCCTCCATAATACTTGATAGAGGTTCATGTAGGCCTACTACTGTTTCTAAGAATAAATTATATTTGTAAAAAAAGACAAAATTTGGGTCGTTTTCATTGTACATGACTTAAAAAAAAAAGAAAGACATATAGAACAATCAAATAAGTATTAAAAGATACAGGCTTAAAAGAAAGGTTTATGGGCTTACTACTTTTAACAAGATGTGAGCTTCTTTGAGTAACTGCCAGGATGATTCACATATGCTTTTCTTAAAAAAAAAAAAATTTTTAAATTAGTTTTTGAATCACAACATTTAATAAGACTACTTACAAACCCAATTCCACACACTTTAGGTGTGAAGGTCAGGTGATTTACAACATGATGCGATCCAAACGTTAACTTTTTAAATAACTATTTGAAATGAAATCAAAGTACATAATCAATCATCCTCGATAACATTACTTTGACAAAGTTGATCTTTGACCTCTTCTTCTGAACTTGATTGCCTCGAGCTGATAAACAGTTGATTGATTTCATCTTCCAGCTTGGTGGTTGCCAGTGAAGATGTCACTCCGCCTTCATCATGAGCAATCTTATTTTCACTTGATTTCTATGATGGAGAGAAGTACAAAAATTTATATCACATTAAAACCATAAAATTGTCTTTGATGCCTAACAGAGTTGATGAAGAAAAAATGACTTAAATGTCCTGGTAATAGTGGTAAGCCATAAACTCTTATGAAGACCTGGCAAATCAAAATTTTTATTTTCAAATAATATTTTAAAACCTTTTCAAGGAAGTTTTATTAAATTTAAGCTTTTTTATTTCTTTGACTCAAAAGGCAATACAGAGCTAAAGAGATCTGAAAAAAAGAGACTTTTTTTCAGTCTTTTAATGTTTTGTGAGCCTTTTTAATTATGGTAAAAATACATGCAAAGTTTTATGTCAGATACAAGTGTAATAAATAAAGGTAAGTTAAAAAAATTCTCAGTTTTTTCTGAATCTAAATTATTCCGTAATCTTTGGAAAAATATGTTAAGCTTTATTCCACTTAGAATTATGCTACGTTTTCTCCTGATTTGAAACTATAGCTGGTATCTGCTAACTAATCCTAGGCAGCATGAAATCAATTTATTTACAATTTTTAAGAGGTAGGCCTAATTATTACTTGCATCAATCCAGAGCCAACTAAACTGAGAAACATTCTGCATTAGTCTCTATAGACAAAAAACGAAACGAAAAAAAAAACAACAAACAAACACACAGACTCACAAAAAGCACTAAAAAATACCCACATTCGTCGTTAGACTACAAAAAAAAAAGGTTCACAGGTCAGCCTACTTCACGGCGCACAAGACTTAGTCAACTTAGTTAGCGCTTCACTGCACATGGCTGCGCTGACAAGCCCTGCTAGCAGGTGTCGCATGTCTGGTATGTGAAATTTGATACCCCTATTGTTCCATAGTGCTAAAAATGGCACCTATTTCAAAATCACTTTTAGAACTGAAATAGGTGAAAATAACATTCATATTTGAAATCGGCAACCTATTTTATATATAAAATTTTCGTGTAGGCAACATTGTTTTTTAATTTTGGAGATTATAAACTACATTATTACAATAAAAATGCAAACACACTAGTTTTCATGCAATTACGCTGGCATTGTTTCCAAACCTTTCATGGTAAATTATTAATTTCAGTGTCATTTGAAGCAGAGAAGTGTTGCGAGATTACATACAAAGGTTTCAAATCTTCCTCAATAATGAGTATCCATTTAGAGCTGCTGGTTCAAGGTGAACATCACAAGGTGTAGTCTTTCTTTCAAAGTTCTATACACTAGTAGGCCTGCGCCGTCCTATCCCTGATCGCTGCACAGTCCTTTTTTTATTATTACATTATATTCCACAATTTAGAAAGGACAAGGGCTAAAAATTTCGCTCATATATGTTAGAGTGAAAACACATACCTAGGGAATACGAGTAATCCCTGAGCATTTTAGTGAATACACATAATCCCTGTTTCACTCAGGGCTTTCTTGTAATCGCTGAAATTGTCAGTAATCTTCATCTCTGGACATGGGAAGTGGAAGTGATCCAAACTCTTCATTTGCGATCAAAGGACGGAGCATGAGCCAACTTGAATACCGTTTAGTTTTCAAAAGTGCCTGAACCACTGCTTGTTGGTTTATTCTTCCCCTTCCTCAAGCAAAGTCAGGATGTCTATCGAAGAAAGCTTTACACAAAACCTCATTGATAATTTAAAAGAAAACAAAAAAGGATTAACTCCAAAGTGTGATCATCGATAACCTGAAAGCATCAGCTGATAATCCCCATGTGGAAAATACCACATGTTGAAAGAACTATTACAGTATTAACGAAATAAGCAAACATTCCAACTAAGGCTATTGAGCTGTCTAGGTCACTTTGTCAAGAATGCCAAAAGAAAAGAAAAGGCCGATGACTATGGGTGTTGTCGTTTGTCCAGTACTCACCAAGGAATTCTCGTCAAGGGATCAGGTGGATCTAAATGACATGCAAAGCCTATCCTTGGATCCAACAAGAAATGAATCCAGGTGTATCAGGATCACTTGACAAAGTTTTGCATCCTTCAAGCCTTGATGTCTAAAAGAGCTGCAGAGGTCGCTTTTCATGTATTGGACATATTATTTCTCTTTGGTAGCCCCATTTTTTTTTCAAAGCGATAACGGATATGAGTTCACTTCAAAAGCCATTGCAGAGCAAAAGGAAGTTGGACCAAAACTAAAACTGGCGCATAATAGGCCTCGCCATCCCCAAAGTCACGCGCGCAAACGTTGATATTTGATGGTGGCGTGGATGGCCAACAATGACTCAGAAGACTGGCCTATGGGCATCAGGTGTGTTCAGTTCCAGAAAAACAGTGCTTTCCATATTCTGCTATGTTTGATTGTGAGGCTCGGGGACTTAACACTTCGACTTAGCCCGTGGAAGCGATTGCTCGGAAGGGGACTGAGAAGCATCTTTTTGCTGTCACACCAATCAGGCCAGACTATGACAATAACTCTCCCAAACTGATGATATCGCAGACCACATCCAAGTTACAAGTGATGAAACACGAGCACATGATGTGACAAACAGTGTTCTGCTCCAAGTCAAACATGGCAACGCATCAGCACAAGACACTAATGACAATGTGACAAGCCAGCCAATGGCAGCTGAAATCATTGATATACCCACCAGGCCTTCCTCGCACACAGCGACACCGTCTGCTCACGATGTTGAAAGTCCTGTTTCTTCTGTAGAATCAGAAGAGCACAAGGCATCCCTCTCATCCTCTCCATCTGACAGTCCTGTTTTCTCTTCTGAAAACCACAGAGTTGCACAACATGTCAAAGAAATCAAAAGGCATGATCGTGAAGCAGCCGATGCACAGACTTCAAAGCAGAAAAGATGGTGAAAGGAAGTCACGTAGATCTGCGAGCTGGCAAAAAAGGTGACAATGTTGCTGTGCCAGTTCAACTTGTTGATCGTTGGAGAGGCGATGCTAGAAATATCCTTGGTGTCATAATTGAAAGATGAGAAGACACAGACCAATAAATATAGCCATAAAGGCAGATATTCTTAGTGGTTTGTATTCCAAAAATCAATCTGATCTGTGCCCATATTTCTAGACAAATTAGTATGCTGCGATCCTCGCAACGTTTGACGTTTGGCAATGATGATCAAATGACTATCAGGGATTCCGCATACTTCCTGGGATAATTTTCAGAGATTTCACGTAATCACTAGAAGTTTCAGTGATTACATGAAATCCCCGAGTGAAACGGGGATTATGCGCATTCACTGAAATATTCAGAGATTATGCATAATCCCTAGGTACGTGTTTTTACTATAACAATAAAATAATGTTCTAAACAATATGCTGTTGTTGCAGGTTTACCTTAAATGTGTTTTAAAAAGCCGGAGACACAGCAAGAAGGTGAATTAATATTATGACTTCAATTTTTCAAGTCCGTCATCGATGCCCAAAGCTCTAGTTGTGATCTTTGAGATTGATTGGCGGCTCATCTCAGTGCCCTGCACTCCCAAGAGACGCACTCCAATGCCAAACCGTTTAATAATGTTCAAGAATGTGTTGTTTGTGAATTAATTTTTGGGGATAATGGATCCTGTACTGTTCCATGTATGTATTTATGAAGCTTTGTAAAACTGATAAGGAGTCCACTTTGATCGGCTTAGTGTGTGAGACTGATTTATGAATCTGAGCGAAAGCATTGTTTAGGTTGTCAAATATAAGTTTCACTCGGTGTGCTTCATCAATAATGAGGGCATCATTTGTGTGTTTTCTAGTTTGAAGCACATTTCTTCAATCAGGCGTTCATAAACCTTTGCTGACACATACTTGCAGTGGTTGCCAGTAAATGCACCCCCGTGATATGGTTGTGAAGTAACCCAGTGCTTTGTCCGTATTTTTTTCAAAGAGAGAGCGATTGGACCGGTATTCTCCTCTAATTCTAATGTAATTTATCGATTCCAGCTCTTGATCGACCTTCTCAAAATAATAGGTTCCAAAAATTTCTTTTTCTGTTTCTGACTTGGCGAATGTAATGTGGTGCTCAAGGAGATCCAGCTGAGCCCTCGATTTTTCTATTCTGCCCACTGTTTGCCAAATTTCTTGATTTCTGAACCTCTTTCGGTTGCATGTTTTGCATTTTGGGACACTTTTTGTAGATCTAGTCTATTCGCTTCTCTTTTCAGTAAAACATGGTGTCTCCATGTTATGCCTGGCATTATATGCAAGTATGGTGGGACAACATTTTCCAGGGGTACTGGTAAGAGAAATGAATGTATACAGTTATAGTATTTGTGAACTTCTTTCTTGTTTCCTTTTGCTCTTTCATAAACTTATTGTGATCTTCTGTGATTTGTTTTTAAGTCCTCAACATGTGGGTTTTTGATGGTATTTCCATGGCTTGCTTTGTCGTGAGACACCAGACCCATGGGTGGGTGCCTTGTGCATCTGAAATCCCACACATTTGAAAAAAAAAATATATAAACTCATAATCGCTGTTCAGGGTGTTGTGAATCATTTTGTCTTCCCAGAATTCATCCATAAGTTCCATATCCTGTTTCCACCCCCATCTAAAAAAAGCCTGCAAATTTTGATAGCTGTCTTTGACCACGGCCATGGCAATAACCACTTTGTTTTGTTGTGAATTTGGTGTTTCAGTATTTGCGATTTCCAGTGTCAATTTAAGCAAATTCTTCCCATGGTAACCCCCTGTTTTTACCCACATGTGGTCCTTTGGGATGTGCATGTTGTGCTAAGAGAGAACATTTTTTTTTTTCATTTGTGTTAGCGCTCCTTGACAAATAAAGGAATTCGATTTATCCGGGTGTACGGTACTGTTGTTACTTCACTACAATCTTCTTTATGGAATATTTATTCCGTGACATTCACATAGTCCTGAATGATCCCTTTTGCTTATGCTCTTTGTGATGCTTCTTCTTCTATAACAGTTTAACACCACCTTATTCTCTTAACTGTTGGCACATTAGTCTTGCTTTTCTAGTGCTCAGTCCAAGCGTTTCCTTTAAGATAACAGCTTTTAACTTATGTTAACTTTGTTTATCACCTGCCCACGTCTGGTTCGAGGTATGACGCCCAGCTCGACATCCATTTTAGAGTCAACAACTCGTCGAGCGGAATGCACCAGTCCAGCACGTTTTTTCAGTGTTGTGGCTCCTACATTTTGTGAGCATTTCTTTGCTAAAGCTACTTTCATGTATGTGAGTGGTTGCCCTCGAGTTTTTATTTTCAGTAATGTTTTTCTTTTGTTGGGGCCATCATACAACTTTCTTTGCACTAACCTTGATGCCAGTCTTTCCCCTTGTTCGGAGAGTGGATGTGATAATGATTTGTCCATTGTATGACTAATCGTATTGATGAATTTGATAAGCTGTGATGTTGTGCTTTCTTTTTGTTTGCATGGATTTTTCTATGATTGGAGAGATAGCAATGCTCTTTGTGGGTGGGAGTTTGATTGGTGTTGAGGTTGCAGGTGGTATGAATGTCCTAGGTGGGGAAGCTAGATTTGTTCAAAAATGTTCTTCGTCATCCATAGGGCTCACACTTCTATCATTATGTTGGTACTTTCCTGATGAGGACATGCTTAAGATTTTGACTAGAGACGTTTGAATTGTCTTTGGCAAACTTTCACTGTGCTCCAACTCACCAGCTTCCTTTTCTGGCCATTCTTAAGTTCAGTGACTGTTACCTCTGTGCCTTTACTTGCCGCAGAAGATAATTGGGATTCATCAACAATATTTGCAGAGTCATTATGAGCATCTTCATTTGGAATCGGATTTGAGCTTTCATGGCTTTGGCAAATAGAAGGTATTGAAACAGTTTCAAGAGAGCCAAAGTTTTGGTTAGAATCATGATCGTCTGAACTCAATGTTTGTGGCACAGTTGTGTTGCAGTTTGAATCTGTTTGCATGGAAACCTCCGATGCTGGTGTAAATGTGTTCAATAAGTTGTTGGAGTGAGCTGGTTGGGCAGGTCTGGAGAGAGGGACACATCCCTTTGTAAAACTTTTTCGATGTGAACAGACTTGACAGGAATTGGAGTTAATAGCCGAGTCAAACTCACACCATATAACAGAACTTGACTAAAAAATCTGAAGAATGTTTTGAAGAGCTAGAGAGCTTTTTCGACGCTTGATATTCTGAACAGTCTTATGGCATTTCTGGAAAAGAAATCGAGGGTGTTTGTCTCTTTGATCACTTTTAATATCTAGCTCAAGAACAAGAAATAAGTCCCTGGAAATTGTCTCACATAGGGATGTTTGTAAGCTTGTTTTTCTTTTTTGTTAAGTTCAATTTTCCACAAATACGACACAGTTGGTCTAAAGCCATATAGCGACTGTCACGAGTGTGTTCCATACTGTCGAAATAATAACACTAGATAATGATTCCACTTTGAAACATGTGTTATGTGTGCAGCTTACTACATGTATCAGAAAAAGTGACGTTTTTAATCAACTGAAGGTTTTATATTGCTTCGTTACAATTTAATTTTTATATTTTCTATATTTCACAGTTTTTCACGCAATAAAATATCTGAATTCAATAAAATTCCTCAAATATAGTTTTTTGAAAGAGGCGTTATAATAAAGAATACTTAACTAACACAAAGGATATCCAATTTCTCAGATGATAACTGAGAAAGATATGAAAACTTCACCTATAAAGGATTAGTCACTACTAATGCCCTCAATGAAAAAACGATTACTTTTCCATCAGGCAGTTTCATAATAAAATTGCATTTAATGAGGCTTAATTAGGGTTAGAAATCCAAATTGAAGGTCTGTGGTAAAACACGTCTACAATAAGAGCGGATGCACATAGAACGACGATGTTTGCGAGAAATGGTAGTTGGTTTAACAATATTTGATTTTGTTTTAGATGCAAAGATGCAGCAGCAAAAATGTGATTTTTGAAACAAAGTAGCAAAGATAGCAATCAAATTCATTCATCACACACGGCAAGCGATATCTGCACCGAGCGCACCCAAAAACCAGACGTTGAGCCATTAACATTCCACAGCCAGGGATTCCCCCATATCAGATTTTGCGCGACGCCCGCTCAGGCTTGCAAACTAAAAGTCTCAATATTACCGATTTCTGTGCGCCGTGACTTAAAAATTGCCAGAATAGGGACATTTAGAGTCAAAAACTGAGATTTGCTATTTAAAGTACTTAAGATGGTATATTTGTATCAACTGACACATGTTGAAAAAATATATCATATTCAGACATTCAGTTCACAAGCATTTAATTGATAGATGCTGCATACAGCATATGAGGCTAAAAATAAAAAGTGAATGTTTCGAGCTGTTTAAGTTGAGAGGCTATGATTTAAATGAGCATAAAAAAAAAAAACTTGCTTGGCCAACAACTGAAGTTATCAGAAAAAATTCAGAGGCAGAACACAAGATATCATACAACCTACAGAATCTTAAAGTTTAAAGGTTCTGTAGGTTGATAATTATGCATGATAGCCCAAACACGTACTGAAATTGATGGCAGATCTCCCGTGAAAAAAAAAAAAGGGGCAGTGCCAGAATAGGTAAGATCTGCACATTTTCACTCAACTGTGCCGAGATAGTGAATAAGTATAGCCTAAATCTATGCTAAGAGGGTAGGGAACATTTAAGGCTTTGTATATCCATGCGCATATTTCTGTGCAAAAACAACACAAAATAAAAGAGAGAAGGCTGTAATGCTAATAAGGAAGGAACAAATTGGAAAAATTGGGATATTTTCACAATCAGTAACAATCATAAAATTATGAATTGCACCAAAAAAGGGAGAAAATAGGCCTGAGAATAAAAAATTATCCTAAGCAACTTTCCATTCTTTATAAATCTCAAACAATGTAACTACTCAGGACTAAAACGACAAAATTGCACATTCAAGTGACAAATGCAAAGGTGGCACTGTATAACACAGCTTTACCAAAATTTACAAACATAAGATTTTACTTCAATTTACACATATCATTGCAGCTGTGATAAGATCGAATAAGCCAAATAATTTTCAAGAGTGCTTTTAAATTGTTAGCAAGAGACAGGACAAAGGCAAGTTGTAGGACACATTAAAACAGAATGCCACACTGTTACTAGGCAGCTTTTGCTAATTTGTTGAGAAATGGATAATGCACATGAGAAATAAAACTGGTACATTTACAAAAAGCAAACTCAAAAGACAAAGCCAACCCATTTGTGAATTGTCAATATGATGGTACTGGATATTCATAGATCACTTTTCATGGGTTCACAGAATTCTTCTTTCGGTATTTTGTCTGAAACAGACATTGGCGATCATATTTCTCCACTCACATCTATCCTCAGTTACCCTTGTAAGGTAAAGCTGTTCTTGCTGCTATTACTTATTGCCCATAAGTTAAAGCTTTCAATAAGTTATTCTCTGTCTAAGTCTATTGCCTTTGCCTTCAATCCATCCAGTGATTGCTAAATGTTCTGCCTTGTGGATAAGTTACAAAACAAAGGCTAGCAGAGAGCCTGTAGACAAAAGGTAGTGGGCAAGAGAAAACCACTCCTGTAATTTCCCACGCATAACCATATTTCCCAAATTATATTCCTCTAAAATAATTTTTCAGTTACCATGTTTACAAAAAAGTCACTCGACAACATGTATATTTATTAAGATGTGTTAATGTTGTCACAGGATGACAATCATGAGTTGGCATTGGTGTAGACTCATGAGTCATATCTCATCAGCTGTAGCCTCATCAGGCATCAAAACCGCATTTAATTTCTTGTACCACACCTTGAGCTTTCTTTCTTGACAGAACATTAAGTTTGGCTCTAACAGTAACAACAAAAAACAAAGACAAAGATGTCAAAAGCACCAGAACATCAATATCGTTTTACATCTACAGCAGCAGCAGCAACAACAACAAGGTCAATTTAGTCATCCACTCATATTGCTCCTGCCCGCCATTCCAAAAAGCATCCCAAAAGCCTCAATAGTTAATCCCATTAATTGTCACAAGCTGCAGTGGCTAACAGATTTGCATAATCATTCAACACCTAATAATAAATTTGTGTCAGATGATTCTACGTTTATTGACAATCTGCTTTGGATGTCTAATTATAATCTGAAATTATAATTGCTGAAATCTTTCATCAAAGTTGTACACTTAAGATCAGTACTAAATTTACTGAAATCTCCAATGCTGCATGAAATCTACGCATTTGTTTAAAAGTAGAGGAGGGAATAGGCAAAGGTTGTCAGAGATGCTCGACTGTGTGATTACCCAACATCGATGTTTTTGCAGCTTGGCTCTTTGATCCCATATCATGTTCTCCCACATGTCAGCTGTTTGTCGACTTCCACCTCCTCCTCGCTATTCATTATTTTCACATTGCATGTCCAAGCTTTGTTTTACCCTACCTGTATAATGTAGCCAACTGCATGCAGTGCACTTACATGTATATTATTTCTTGCTAGATGATTGCAAACCTTGTGATTAGATTTCAACTAGATTTATCCACAAACATGTAGAAAAACATTTTATAGCAGGCTTGCCCACATTTGTGGTTCTTTGATCCCAAGGATGGGTCTCAGATTAGTTTGAAAGATACAAGATATTTTAAGTGAGTCGAAGGAGAAAAAAAAACCAGGGATTTTTTCCTATTTGTTGAATGCATGGTGTTCTTTGAGTCCTAGTTATGTAGATTCAAGGTGTACTGTATAATTAAAGCCAGAAAAGTGTAAAATGATTTTTTTTTACGATTGTGGAAAAAGCTGACAGACAGATAGGTGTGTTGAAACTACTCTTCATTTGGCTTTGGCAGAATGTAGCTATTGAGCAAAAAATCAAAATCCTTGACAAATTGAAATTCCAGAAATTCCCTGAATCCTTACAGTGAAATATGCTGCAACTTAATTAAAGTCTCAAAATTGTAATTATGTGTCCGCTTCACCTAAACAAAGATTTTCACCATGCTCAACTAGCTTTACATTTCACTTTTTTTTTTCATTCATCAAAGTTTTGAAATTTTCTGTTCCTTAAAGAATAAGTGCAATACAGTCTCAGCAAGCACGCTTTTTTGCATTGCCATAACTTTTCCTGTTGCATTTCTACTATCTAGATGAAAAATATGCATATTACAACTCTTCTTCCCCCCCCC
>BLXT01006697.1:248608-269214 GCA_019648995.1 Plakobranchus ocellatus | reverse complement strand
AAAAAGAAAATTAGGTGTTTACAGAAATGTATTGAGGTGAATGCAAAAAGCCATCTGCAGAGTCACATTATCAAAAGTATTTTTTATAAAAGAAGGCTGTGAATTGTGGTTGGAAAGGAAAATGATCCCATATCAATATGCTGCCCAGCAACACAGGCCAATCCCATTGTTTAACAGCAGATTATGTAAGTTTTTTTCATTGTCAAGGCCACTTCATTCTGCTGCTTCCACCTACCTCTGATCTGAGTGATGCTTTGTGGTATTACCTATAGCAGGACTGGAAGATCATTTTGCCCCTTATTCTCTGCTCTAATGCTCATGACAAATCCCTTTCAATCAAGTCTTTTCCTATGACCTATCACCATAATTTTAAAAGAAACTTATCTTCGATTAGCAGCAGGTCTCATCCATTTTAGCTAATTTAACAAACACTGAGATTCATAGCTGTTCAAGATGAAATATAAACCTATTCAATCTAAATGAAAGGGGGAAAACCACAATATATCCTATGATCATTATAAAAACTAAACCAAACAGGTTTTTGGGATATGTACTCTAATTTAAAAAATGCATGCATATTGTCAACAAAATTGTGTGATGGCCTGCAAAAACCCTTCACATGTGCGTGGCCAAAAATACTGAGACATTGGTAGTCTCTGTTTGCTAAGATGTTACTGAATAATAGGCAGTTTAAAGTTTGTTGATATCTTATCTAGAGGCTGAGTTATGCTACTTTGAAGGGACAAAATGTGATAAAGTAGAAAATGTGAAAATCGCTTTTTAAGTTTATACATGTCATTTTCCATTCTTTTTCATCATGTATAGAGGCGGTTTTTAGATTCCAGGTCTAGATCTAGATGAGACATAAACTAAACAAAACAATTTGAATCTAGATCTAGATCTAAAAGAGCGTTTCCATAAAATTTTGAATGCTGTAACCTTACATAAATCTTGTGTTCTTTTTATATTTATCCAAACATGATCTAGATTATCTAAAATTCTGCATATTGTACCTTCTAACACTAGACTTGGTTCAATGGTAGGATGGAGGCGGGCTCAACATGTTCTTTCACTTATCTCTTCTTCCACCTTTAAATTACTGCCTTTTCATAAGTCAGAAGACTGCACAGGTCTTTTCAAGAGGTAATATTCTATTATATCTTTTAAAATGTCGTCAGAAGACAAATTAAATAGGCCTAGAGCTTCCAAATCATTCAAATGCTTGGCTATTTCTTTAGATCTAGCTCTGTACACAATCTTCATGGTGACCAGCAGGAGAAGTTGTTTTTATTTAAAATATCTCAAATTTAGCAAAAAGCTAATGTTTCTTGTAAATATAAATTCAAATATATATGTTAAACTTGATGGGTATTTCAAACTTTTGATCTTATGCTTTGCTGAAAGTATACAAAATTGACCTCAAACAATGACGATAGGCAAACAGACGTGAATAACTACTAATCATATGTAACCTGCTTTTAACCTTGTACAATTCCTTCTATATCCATGTACACGCTTCATGAATGAAGAATTGAGAAAAAGACATAAACAAGGGTTTGCAACATGATGAGGTAAGTATGAGGTATCCAAGAAAAAAAAAATTTGGAAAAAAAAAATCCAAAGAAATCAGCCACTCTTTTTTTGCTCTACCTAACTGTGAAAAATAATTATTTTAGAATTCTATAAGTCATTTTTCACATAAAAGTTTTTAAAAAAGTAATCTAGAATGGTTGAAGAATCTATTTCTATCAATAACTCAAAATTGACTTGGTATGACTTTACAATGAATTTTGGGCTCTAGCACAATTTTAGATTAATTGACAAGCGACCGGTTTCTGCAGGTCACTACAAAATTACTATGTAGACAACAGAAATCTTTTCTCCCACCTTCTTTACTTCTTCCTTCTCCTCCTCATCCTTTTTTTTTTTTCTGAAAACCTTAGATCTTCTTGAAGTCAATGGATTATAACTGCACAAAGGCCAAATCTTTTTCTTTTAATAGTGTGCGATTGAAAGACAAAACTCAGAGAGATTAGAAATGATAGCGCTTTTCTCTCTCAAAACTTCCACTTAACATCATTTTAAGCTGAAGTATTAAAAAAAAAAAGATAAAAGACCACTGTGCCTCCAAAATTCGGGTGGATTCCTTTGAGATAATGATTTTTTTTTTATCTAGCCCTTACCAATTTGATATAGGCAGGATGCCTCCCAATCCCTGGCACTATCATAGGTGTCATCGACCTTTTAGGAGTCAGATCTAGATAGGATGCCTCTCAATTTAAGGGCACCATATCTTTGTGCATTTCAGATCTAGGTTTAGTCTTTCAATGTCACAACTCAGATAATGACTTCACAATCGAGTGTCAGAAGACCATTTGATATTTCTGCCTATATTTCTAGATGTGTTAAGGTAACTTCTTTATGGTCTAAATCACACTAAGATTCTTGTTTTAAACCCCTAGAAATATAGCTATGCGTGAAAATTATACATCTTTATATAATTAAGATTTAAATATTAAAATGGATGGTATCTTTCTATACCTTAAATTCCTAGCCTTAAATATTGTGAATTTTTTTTTTAAAGAGGCAAAACATGCTTTAATTACTAAGATAAGAAGGTATCTGCACTGTTATGATACTTACATCTAGTATTTTCTTGGCATTATCATGAATAGACACTATGTGTGTAATGTTGTTATTTTCAAGTTGCTCCAAATCTTTGGCATCTCTGAAGTTCCCAATGTACAAACCAGACAAAATCTGAGAAATGGAAAAATAATGCTCTAAATGATCTTTTATTTTTTTGTCTCTCAGTAGGAATAGCCAATCTTATGTCTTAACATTCATGACCTCATTTTAACCTTGGGAGAAAATAACATGATATCATATCAATGATATAATGATCTTACTGAGCGAATGTATGGTATGTATTTATTTAAGTCTAAATGCAGGCACTGTTGAGTGTGGAGCAACCCAACCTGTAGTACTTGAAACTTAGGTTACAATTATGCTGTAAAGCAAGGTATATAATATATGTTGTTATTGCCTCTGTTAAAACCTGATTTAATTCCCATTATCTCATTATATTTCAGTGTTTTCATGGCTTTATGAAATCTAGTTTATATACATTGCTTGAACATTGCTCATCCCCCCTCCTCTTTTTTTTATCTAGATATTTAATTTGTTTAATAATCCTTTATGATTATTTTCTGGATCTGTTTAGGATCAGGAATTTTTCGGATGTAGATCTAGATTCAGATCCTATTCTATAATATGGGATAGATCTAGATAGCTTATTAAAGATCTATTGCAGTCTTAGTTTCTTACAACACGACTTATTTGTTTTATTTTTTTACAGATATAATTATATTTCCTGGATATGGATGACTTTCTAGTTTATTTAGTTTGATATTTAAATAAGAGATTAAAACTTTACTTGAAGGTATAAATATTGTGCATAAATAAATCTATGAAATTGAGTATTTTCTTGTTTAAAAAAAGTGATAGAGGTAAAGCTAAAGCAAGTTGCTGTTTTGGTAAGTACTTTGGAATAAATCCTAGTGCTCAATCTTAATTATTTCCTCTTGCCTTTTTCATCACCCTACATAATACTTTCCTATTTCATATGCTCATGACTTTCAACTTTTACTCTAAAGCACATGAAGAAAAAAATTTAGCACCTAATGGGCACTTAATAGTGTACTGTAGTAAATCCTAATGTCATTTATTTTCTTTCATACCTATATTTTTTATGCTCCAGCACCTGCTTTTGATATAATACAATGGAAACCTCGAAAGTTGACATCTCCTATTCGAATTTCTCATAAATCAAAGTATTCGCAATCTAAGATCTTTTTTTTTTTTTTGGCTTTGTTAAGTTTGAATCCATTATTCATAGTCAAAGAAAGTCAATTCTCATGTTTCGAAGCCCACATTGCCCAAACGGCAATAAGAAAAAAAAAAATCTTTTCATCCCATCCCTTTTTTCTCTCATAACAGTGCTGATCATAGTTTTAATAAAAGCTGACATATTCCTATCACCTATCACTTAGATTGGGATCCATCGGGGCACAGCAGAGGATCTCCTTACTACAGTTTTCCATTCTTCTCTATCTTCAGCTTTCCGTAAGGTGTTTCTCAGCTCAAGTCCTGTCCATTCTCTGATGTTGCCTTCCCAGTGTTTCTTCTGCCTCCATTTACGGTACCCTGCATGATGGTCTTGGCTAAACCAGATGAGTGAGTAGTGTGCCCATACCATTTCAGTTTCCATTGTCGAATGATGGTCAGAAGGTCAACATGTGGTCCAATGGCATTTTCAATTCTTCTGCTCACTTCCTCATTTGTGATATGATCTTCATATGAGATACCAAGTAGTCTTCTGAAGCACCTCATTTCCATGGCTCTGATTCTTCTTTCTATATCAGCATTCAGTATCCACGCCTCACAGGCATAGAGAAAAATTGACATGACCAAGGAATGTAGCAGTCTGATCTTAGAGCTGATAGCAATGTTCTTATTGTTCCAGATGGGTTTAAGTTTGGTCAGAACAGCTGTAGTCTGGGCTATTTTGGACAGTATTTCAGGCTTTGCTCCTTCGTCGGAGAGTATTGAGCCTAGATATTTGGATTTTGTAACACTTTCAAGTTATTGACCGTTGACCTTTATTTCTTTCTTCAATGACTCTTTGCTGTTGGTCATTATCTTGGTTTTCTCAGCACTAATCTCCATGTCAAAGTTGGATGAGGCTTTGTCCAGTTGTTCCACCAAGCTAGCCAGTTCACATTTATTTCCAGCTAGCCCATCGATGTCATCGGCAATTTGTAGATTGGTGATAGGTCTGCCACCAATGCTAACTGCTCTGAAGTGGTCCTCTAGAGCATCAGTCATAATTCTTTCAAGGAAGATATTGAAGAGGGTTGGAGAGAGTGGGCAGCCTTGTCGCACTCCGACTGTTGTTCTGAACCAGTCTCCGATATTGTTGTTACAAAAAACTGCGCTTGTTGCTTTGTTGTACAAGCTCTCTATGACACTGATTAAGTTGCTGTTGATATTATACTTCCTCATGGTTGACCAAAGGGCCTCATGCCAGACTCTGTCAAATCGAAATGCCTTTTTAAAATCTATGAAAACATGGTGAAGCTCCTGTTCGTGCTGGAGATACTTTTCTATGAGTATTCTAACATTGCAAATTTGTCCAACGGTACTGCGACCTGGTCTGAAGCCAGCATGTTTTCCGCAATGATCTTTTCAGCCTCAGGTTCAAGTCTATTCAGGATGACTTTTAGCATTACTTTGCTGGGATGGCTTATTAGACTAACAGTGCGGTAGTTTTGACACAGTTTCAAGTTTCCTTTTTTGATTAGGATGATGGTTTTGGCCACACTCCTGTCTGCAAGATTTTGTTACAGATGAGGAGTAACATGTCTATAGTCACTTCCCCTCCAGCTTGAACCATTTCTTCTGTGATGTTGTCTATTCCTGCTGATTTTCCAGATTTCAGGGATGAGACAGCTTCTATTATCTCGGCTCTTAAAATACTGTGTCTGGCATTGTTTGATGATGGTTCTTTATGATGGCCACATGTGTATATAGCTCAGAGCAGTATTCGGTCCATCTTTCCAGAATTTCTTTTTCCTCCGTCAGACACTTCCCTTCTTTGCTCTCAATTGTAGTTACTCTTGCTTGTTTTGTGCCTGTTAAATCCTTGACAATCTTGTAAGCTTTATTACTATTGTTATGTTGGGCTGTTTTTGATATCCTCACACTGATCTTCAATCCATTTCTCAGTGGCTTCTTTTATACTTCTTTCAACTTTTAGATTTGTCTCTCTGTATTGTTGATCACCCTCTGGCTCTTTCTTTCTCTTCTTTAAGGATCGGCATTGGTCACATAGTGCGAGTGTTTCATCAGTCATCCACTTTTTCTTCTTAACACGAGGTTTGCTCAGTAGTTTTGATGCTTCTTCTGACAGTGTCTCGTTGAAGATCTCTGCAAGGTCATCAGGTGTGAGATCCTGTTCGTTATCCAAGGCGAGTAAAGGTGCAAATCTTCCTCCTATATTTGCTTGGAATGTTGTAAGTATGTTTGGATCTTTCAGTTTATCAACGTCAAATTTGATTCTGATGTTTCCTTGTTTCTTGTTCTTCTTCAATCTGAGTGCAAACGTCATTATAACAAGCTCATGATCACTACTAACATCAGCGCCGGGGAAGCTTCTTGTTCGAGCGATGTTTGCGCTTGATTGGAATCAACGCTTTATCATGATGTAGTCTGTTTGGTTGTGATACTCTTCTCCTGGGCTATGCCATGTCCATCTTCTTGAAGGCTTGTGTGGGCCAAAAGTGTTCATGATCTTAAGGTCATTGTATTTCGCTAAGTCAAGAAGTCTGAGCTCTTGATCGTTTGTTCCTGGACATACTCCAGGAGTGCCACTAACTCTATCCATATGTGTGGGGTAATTTTGTTACCCAAGGCTTGTTTTAAAAATACTTAAAATGGGAATTTTTCTTTCAGCTTTTTGGTATTCCTCAAAAATTCAATTTAATATACGATTACATAATAATGATTGACAAAATATCAATATTGAACTGATATGAGATCATTTCCGAAACCCTCCATTATTTTTTTACTATGTAAAGTATGGGGTGATTTTGTTACCCCTTGACGTACGGATAGTAAGGGGGCAGGCAGTTACCTCACATATACGGATAAGACTATTCTGCTATTAAAATATTAAAATGTGGGGGTACCCAGTCACCCCCGAAATACGGATACGATAATAAAACACCTCGCACAGATAGAGTCAACAACAATGTAAGACATGGGAGGGGTTAAACTGAGAGGAAAGAAATGGATGCCAAAAGTAGGCCTAAGAATCAGTGCTGTTTTTAGACCCCTAATTTTGCCCCTTTTAATGATTCAAAGTATTACAATTTGAAGTTATGGTCCATTCCCGGGCAATTTGAGTTATGAGGTTTCTACAATACTGTTTTTGAATTGTCCTTGCCAACAGTAAAAAAAAAAAAAAACCAAGAGTGTTTTCCTTTTCAAATTATTCAATTGTTTTTTTCTTTACTCACATCTTCTCAAGATATTAAAATGATTCTTCTCATTCTAAATTTGAATCATCATCTCACTAACTGCAGTTGCGTAAAAAGTACATAAGTATGATAAATATGTTCATCTCCACTTGCACTATAACCCTAGTTAATTTTATGCTTTCTTTTTTTTTTCATTTTTTTTTTTTTTTTTTTTTTTTTTTTTTTTTTTTCTTTTCTATGGCTGCTTTAGTAAAATTGCTGTCAAGACAGACACATAATTTCACTGAAGTGATTTAAAAAAATTTTTTAATCACCCAAAGTAATTAAAACAAATGAAGTAAAGATATCTAAACAAAACCTTTGTACATAGGTGAATAAGGATCATAGAAAATTTTTTCCGCATTGCTATTGCATTCTTTGATTTCCACTAGAGTCCAATACTTCAACTGATGCTATTTTGATGAAATAATACATAAAAATGGTCTATCATTCTTATTGTTAAACTATAGATAAGAAAGGTGGCAGAAACAATAAATTGTAAATAGAAAGATTTAGATAAAGGAAAGAAAAATATTTCTATTTAACACATTCTTATTACCATTTGTCCATATGTACGTAAATAGACATATGTAAATTCATAATGTGTACGAATCTCTTTACTTACAAAAAAAAAAATAGTACACAAGAATGGAGAACTATACCTTGTTCATACCATTGCCCATCTTCAAGTCTGCATCAATGATACAATCAAGAAAAAGGTTTTGAAGCCTGTCTCTTACTATGTCAGAGGAGGTCGTGGGCCAATCTTGATCTATCGCAGGTGACTGCATTTGCACACACACAAACAAAGTAGTATTAGTTTTTTTAACCTCAGATACCCATTTCTTCCACAATGTTATATTTTATCATCAATAAATCAGGACAGTAGTTAAAAAAAATAGATATATGTATGTATATTGTGAGGCATTCCCAAAAGTTTTACACATTCTTAATCACTTCAAAATATGTGTAATACGCAAAGAGATTACTTTAACTTTACAATTTTAAAAAGAAAAAGATCTTAAAAAATCACCCTCAAAAAATTGTTGATGTTTATGTTCATAATTTCGCCCAGTCCCAGACATAACAATTCACAACAAAATTTCTCTTGAAAAAATGCCTTAAGTGTTGGACAATTGAGAAACTCTTTCTATAAAATCTGGGGAAAGTCCAAAGGGCTTTCACTCAATCACTTTGATGGGAAGGGCAGTAAAGTGCACAAAAAGTTTGCTGAAAATTTTGATAAAAAATCCTTACATCGCATTTTGTGTTTAAATGAATGCATTGTATACAATTATGACAGTTTTGACTCATTCCTTTCAAAGTGAGGAAAAATATCAGTGCCCAGACACAACATTCACAATGAAAATAAAAAGCAAGAGGAACACACGATTAATCAGGAAATCTGTTAGGGATTGACAAGAAGCTCTTATGCAAAATATGTAATCTTACATGTTTAGAAACAATTTCAAAAGGTTCACATTGATATCATTCAAACAACAAGTTATTTGATCACACATCTATAAGACAAAAAAAAGTTTGGGTTTTTTCCAATTGACACTAAGAACAGCAGCGTAAAAAATAAAACTAGAAATCATTGGTTTTAGATGTTCATCTATTATAATTAAATCTATTTAATCAAGGCTGAAGTCTTAGAAAATGTTTTGATTCTGCTTGCATTTTCATTGAGATTTGAAAACCCAGAAAGAAAGCTATGAATCGGAACAATGAAAATATAAACACTTCTTTGTTGTGAAAGTCATGGAATTATGTTTTTTACAGATCCACTTTAAAAAATCTACATCTGAAAATCTATTTATATACCTTTGATTACTCAGCAAGTTTTTTTTTAGTTTCCTCCATTAAAAATGTACTCTCTACATTTGGCTGTTTTTTTTTTTTATAAAACTTACAATAATCTAAATTAGTTCTTTTACTTTAGATTAAGAGCCATGACACATCATGCTCAAATGCTACCTACATTGTTTGTTCGTTACAGGGCTTGAACAGTAGACGGACATAACATTTTTCAATACAGTTTCCCTGACACAACAAAACTAAAACGTTCAAAAAAAATAGGTTTAGTTACTGGAACTTGAAGACTGCCTTGGCTCATTTCCTGGTGTCGTAATTTTCAATTATATGTAATCAAATTGTGCACTGAACTGAGCGATACAAAAGTTAAGTATGATATGAGAATACTATTTAAAGCTTGTGTAAGTAGTGGACATAACAAATTCACAACGATTGACGCATCAATAAAATTCCGCTGACTTTCTCCATTAAAACAGCTCTTCTAAAAAATGTTTCCATTGAAGTGTGATCGAAAGAAAATTTTTTTTGCTAAAACACCTTTCACGTCAAATAAATAATGCGAACAAGTGATTTCATCTAGGTTTATAGATATATACCATTTCACAACCAGAGATATGTTTGGTAAATCTACACTTATTTAGCTGATATTTCTTTATAAATGAATAGATCCACCTAATCTTTCATACAGAGGTTGATCATGATTACCATGACCTTACCATATTGCTAGCACATGGTGAATTTGACTTGAAACAGGGTTAATTTGTAAAAGGAAGAAGCCTCCATAAAAGTGTTCACTTTTTCATTAAAAAAAGACTATTTTTCCATATAAAACATTGCTCTTTACAAAAGTTGCCACATGACACAGCTTAAATTATGTAGACTATCTCTTAAAACATTTCTCTTCATGGAAAAGGCTTTGAATTAAAGAAGAAAAAAAAAAACAACCAAAAATTGTATGTACATTATTTGTATTGAGAAACTTTTGGGAATTATACATATATTATAATATTCCCTCACAATCACAAATAAATAAGGGGACATCGGTACAGTAAAGTACATGTATAGCGGGCCTGCCAACCTAAAACTTGACTTCAGAGGAATCTTCCCTTCCAATCACACGAATTAAGAATTTAGAATGTCTAGCGTTATTGTAGACCTATCGCCATATATATTATATTATATTATTGTAAAAAATAAAATGATGGTAGGTCTACAGTAATATTCAATAGCCAAATATATTAGCATCATATAATATATATTTAATGTAAGAAGAAAAATAAATTGTAATCTAGATTGTAGAGTAAAAAATATTCACTAGCAAGTTTATGGGTCTAGATTAAAAATTCCAACGATATAAGATGATAATTGCAAATTTGGAATCTGATAAATGGTATTGGAAGAAAAAAACTTCTTGTGAAATCAATAAGACTCAGACCATAATAGATCAAGACAAAAGTGGAGCTTTTAAGCGAATAATTCTCTTTCATATAAAGTGACAAAAACCTTTATTCAGGATCCAGACACAGCAAAAAAATTTTCAAAAGAAAACAACCAGAATTTCTCCAAAAAGAAGCCACAGAAGAATCCAATCTCCTTAACTAACTCCCAATGACTACATTAGAACACCAACAAAAAGCGTGGGAGGATTCCACTTAAAAAAAAACCTCCTAAACCAGTGAAACTTGTGCTAAATATCTCCAAAACCATTTATTAATGGCTACCAGTATACTGCCAAAAATATGCAAATATTTCAAACATGCCCTTGCAGTAGCGATACCTAAACTAGAACTTGGAGAGAACTTTGGAGAACTGTGTCTCTTTCGAGGGACAACTGGTTACCAGTGAAGAACTTGAGTTTTAAATCCCAGTCCATGAGAAAACAATCTTTCACTGCTCCTTCATGCTCACCTAGCACTAAATGGGTAGCAGATATTCAAAGACCCAGGGAAAGTAAAGGCAGTGTGGAAAGCAATGGCAAACTGCCTAAGAATGCCATATATGCCAAAAGCAACCAGAACCCCACTACTGGTTCCTCAACGCTTAGACCAAGCATGGGACTTATTTCACTTTTTTACTGTGGACTGTAAATATAGTAAAAGAATACAACCACCAACTCACTCTTATATCTATATATATGAACAATTAAATAACACAGAGTATACCTCACAATGTTTCACCCATAAGGCTTTATCAAGTAAAAAAATGACGATCACAAATAAGATATATCATAGATACTTGATAAGCAAAGAATTTGACGTAAAATATAAGGTTAATGTTTAAAGATCGTAAATTGAAAAGAACTTTTTCCTAAATTTTTCCTACAAATCAAACACAATGGTTTGAAACAAGAGTCTATAAAGGTTAAAAAGATCAGAAGACGTTACACATCCCTGCCTCGCACCTCTTTGGATGTATTTAAAATCACTGTGTTCTCCCTCTTTTCCTACAGATGCAGTCTGATCCCAGTATAGATTTCTGATTTCTTTCAAATCTTTCCCATCATTCTGAAGCAGAGATGGAAGTTTTTTTTTCATTTCTATACATCTCTCCAGGCGAAAAAATCAAACAAGTTACGAAATTCAAATATCTAGGCTACCTGATAACATCAGATTTTTATTTTGACTTTTTTCAACTGCATCATACCTTTTTAAAAAATTATTTGGGAGGCAATTTATTTTTCTGCAGTTTTTTGTTAACATTCAGTGTTTTGAGTAGTTTTCCATGTCTGTATTATGTCTGATAGTTTTAAAAAACTTTTGAATTCAATTTCAAGCTCCTGTGATATTTTAATGTCAGTAAGCCTTTTCAAGAACATTGTATTGCAAGCATTGCTGACCAAGTCTTAAAAAATTATAAAGTTTAAAAATAAATTTTAAACCTAATTGCTGATTAAGAGGTGCTCATTTTGATGCAAAATCATGATCTCTGAAGCCACACCCCTTATTTATATTATAAGACATAAGATCTCATAGCTCACGACTTCAATTCTACCTCATATGGGTAAATCATACTTAGTTTGTGAAATATGTCAAATACCTTGGCTACCTGAGCATCAGATGGTAGATTCACAGGTGAAATAACTAAAAGAACAGCCATGGCCAAAATATACACTCAAAAAAATCAAACCAATACTGGCAACCAGAAACATTAGTATGGAAATCAAAATAAGGGTAAGGATATATGGTCAGCACTTTTTTAGATGGTAGTGAGTGTTGGCCAACAAACAAAGACACAGACAGAAAACTAGAAATGGTAGAGATATGGTTCATTGGAAGAATGATGAGGATATCAAGGATGGAAAACTCCAATGAATCTGTCCTGAAAGGAGCTTATCTTGAATAATAAATAAATATCAACTTTTTTTCTAACCTGCCTAGCCTATAAATTTTTTCCTAACTGAAGCTTACCCTTTTTCTCTATCTTTTTTGCCTGACTAATTTTAATGGAGCTTGGGCCCAAATATTGTCTATCAAATTTGCTTTGTCCCCATGTAAGATATCAGAAGAATTAAGAGGATGTTACAGTCTCCCTCTAGGGAATTAATTATGTCTCAGGCCCAATGCTACATGTTAGAAATACCTCAGCATCAACTAAGAAATTTAATTAATTAATTCTTTTACTTTTATAGTATTTTTAAAATTCTAAAGACCTGAGCCTGAGGTCCAAGCAATTGTTTAGATCCAAATAGAGTCATCTAAATTCTGAAATCAGATTAAGCAATTCAAGATCCTAGATATTAAACTAAAATTTTGATAAAGATTTACCTACCAATTTATCAATACTCTTTTTCAAATAATTTGCTGACTGAACAACAGAGGCAGCTTTGATGTTCACTATCCTTTGCCTTTGTTCAAATCCACTGCCCTTATATTCACTAGCTATTTAACAAATGTATTACTTTTATTCTTCTCCTTATTTCTTAGTGAGTTGGTATTATTGAAAAGTAAGATATTATTTTATTGTACATTTTCTCATAACTCACTGAGCACTGGGCTCAACTGTGATGTTAATACCGTGCCACTTTTTTTGAAAATGTGTCAAAGTATAAAAAATACGGCTAGCTTTATGAAATAGAAAAGTGTTTTTTTATACATTTTTCAAAGTAGGCTGTATTTTCACTTTCAAACTTTTTTTTTCGGCCCTCTACATTCAAAACCCTTGTGCACAAAACAAAGAAACTAGATCTAGATCTTAGATTCTGAAAGTGAATAGGCCTAGATGCACACCAGTGATGGAATAAGTTAAACAGAATCTGGTTTGATATACAGAATGTAGGATGATGTGACTAGATTTAGATCTAAAAAATTAAAATTGCTATATAGAATTTCTATCTCTGTTCATTTCTCACTCGAATAAGCCATTATGTTAGTGCTCGAAACTTTTTGAGGCAAGGAAAATATTACACAGTGGTTTACCTTTGCTCTCAAACGGTTTGGCAAAAGGTAATAAATAAGATTGGCACAGTAGTGGTCAGAACAATGAAGACCATGTATACACAGTTTTCGTACCCGGTCGAATACAATAACCAAATACTGAGTATACACTTTATTTGTACTCAGTGAGATAAGATAACACCCAATGTTTTAGGTTTCAGATCATCTTAATCCATTCTGTTAATGACTTTTCCTTTCTTTTTTTTTTTTTTTTTGCAAGACTTTACCAAAACAGAGGCAAAGATTACAGAAATTACCAAGCTAAAAAAATAATAATGCGGCATACAAAGCATCACATAAATGCTGCTTACACTGACAGATCTAAACTAGAAGCCTATTTTCCCTATCATCCTTACTGCACGAAAGCAACTCACTTGAGAGATGGGTTGTCTATTTTTAGCACCCAGATTGAGGGCATCTTAAACTAAAAGTAATCAAATACATCTACACAATTTGGCAAAGAAATTGGGATACTGAGAGGGCAAAGAAGCCCAATGAAGTACTCCTCAACTTGGGTGCTCAAGACCTCAGCAAAAGAGGTGCCAATGGAGCAGGTAGAAAATGGAGATGTGTAGGGTTTCAGTGGGAGACACATGGCTCACCCAATGCTACCTTTCAAAAAAATTAGGAAATCGAGAGGCCCAAGGATATGTTTGCAAACAGCATCCATACTGTCAGGCATATTTAAGTTGAATACTCAGTCTTTCAAACACCAGGACTAAATACTACTTAGTAACTGATATACATACAGTCTTTTCCCATAGGTCTATCTTTTTAGCTTAGTGGGTTACTTAAAGGAACTTGGTGTCTATAGATACACAAACCTGCCAACCCAAATCATGCTCACAGGAATATTCACCACTACTCACAGAAATTAAGTGAGTCTCACAGGAATATGCCGGGATAATTAAATGTGCATGGATAAACTGTTTCACACCTTAATTTCATACTCCACTATAGACATTCCATAACATTAGAGTATAATACCAGAGGCTAATTAATGAATTGTCCACTCTAAAAGATGCGAGAAAGTATCTCCCTACTCACTACCATTAGCTCAATAATATCACTGTTATAGATTGTGAGCTTACTCAAGGGCAAGTTACTCTGACCAGATACAGTCAGATGATAAAAAACACAACATGGTGTCAGAAGTGTTGTCCACACGCCTCAGAGGAAAGATTTAGATCTAGACCAGTGAGAGCAAGACAGTCAACTAGTCAAGATCAACCTGGTAACAAACATTGAGCTAGAATCTAGATCTAGATAAAACTTGAAATTTAAAAGTTTTGATTGACCTAATTCAACCCTTCATAAAGCTAGAATGGCGCATGCCGATTTCAGGCCACCAGACTATCTATCACTGCAAGGTAATGTAGCGGAAAACTGGAAGAGCTGGTACCAGCAGTTTCAAAATTTCCTAACGGCGAAAGAAGCAGATCACAAACCCGACACAGTAAAAATAGCGATGTTGCTAAATTGCCTGGGTCCAGAGAGCCTGGAGAGATACAACAATTTTGAATTCACAGGAGAAAAGGACCGCACAAGTTAGGCGACGGTAATCCAGAAAATCGAACGACACTACCTGGGCATGAAGCGAACGGTATTTAGTCGTTCCCAATTCTGGACATGTGTTAAGGAAGAGGGCAGACCCTTTGAGGACTTTTGCACGCGTCTCCAATATCTGGCAAGGCAATGTGATTTTGCAGAAATGGATAACATGGTGCGAGATAAAATCGTTTTTTCTATCAAGGAAAAACCTTTGAAAGAAAGATTGTTGAGGGAGGACAATCCGACCCTGCAAAAAGTCAAAGATCTCTGCCTAGCCTTTGAAGTAACACAAATTGAAATCAAGAAGATGAACAAAGCAGGTACAACGACGAGCGGAAATGATCAGTCCAGATCAGTGGCACCTCTTCAGCAAGTAAAAAAGAAGAAATTTGCACCTGAACCAAGCAAGAGGATATGCAAACAATGCGGATTGGAGCACAGGCCAAGGCAATGCCCTGCCTATGGCAAAACGTGCCAAAAATGTAAGGGGAAAAATCATTTTGCTACTGTTTGTCGCTCAGGGCAAAAGAACAAAACTCCTCACAAGACAAAGGTTCATGAAGTTGAAATAGGAAGTGAAGAAGCGGAACAACATTTTTGGGTTGGAGAACTAGAGACAGACAAGGGAAAAAGATGGTCAGTAAATGCAAAGGTGTGTGACACAGAAATAAAGATGAAGGTGGACACAGGAGCGGAGACAAGTACCATACCAGCAAAACTGTGGGAAAAGATTAAGAGGAAACCAAGGCTAAGAGAGTCAAGAATGACACTAAAAGCATTTGGAAACACCAAAATAGAAAATGAGGGCACAGCCACTGTCCCTATATCAGTGGGTGAGAAGCAGATCAGGACGGAAATTTTTGTAACAAAGGGCCAAACTACACCAATTTTAGGTCTACAGGCATGCATGAAGCTAAATTTGATTCAGAAAGGAAAGAATGGTCAGCACATTCAAGCTAACGCCATAGACCTAGTAAAGAAAGAAAAAACCAACAAGTGGCCAAACCCATTGACAAAACAGGATCTGTAAGAACAATTTCCAATCTTTTTGAAGGAGTAGGAAGTTACAACGCCCAATATCACATTCATCTTAAAGAAGAGGCAGTACCCGTCATTCAACCTCCTCGCAGAGTGCCGCCAGCTATAATGCCAGAGTTAAAAAAGAAGCTCAAGGAAATGGAAGAAAATGGCATCATAGAAGTTGTAGATGAACCAACTGAATGGGTCCACAATCTTGCAATAGCTCAGAAGCCAGATGGGTCACTTCAACTATGTTTAGATCCAAAAGCACTGAACAAGAACATAAAGAGGGAAATATTTGAAATTCCTACCTTTGAACAGATAGTACCACAGTTAGGAGGCAAAAAAGTCTTCACCACTCTGGATCAGAAGGATGCCTACTGGCAGGTAGAACTTGATAAAGCAAGCTCAAGGCTGTGCACTTCAACACACCTTTTGGACGCTATTGCTTTAAAAGAATGCCTTTTGGGATTTCAAGTGCCTCAGAAATACTACAAAAGAGAGCCTATGAGACATTTGGAGACATAGTAGGACTTCACATCCTTCATGATGACGCGCTAATCGCAGCAGAAACAGAAGCAGAATGTGATGAAATTCTGATAAAGGTACTTAAGAGAGCTAGGGAGCACAATGTCAAATTCAATTTGAACAAAATTCAACTGTGCCAGCAAGAAATTACTTACATGGGCAGGAAAATCAGTGCTACAGGAGTGAAACCAGCCTTTAAAAAAGTCCAGGCTATATTAGACATGCCAGCACCAAAAGACAAGACTGGAGTGCAAAGAATAGTAGGGATGCTAAATTTCCTAAGTCCTTTCATACCAAACATGTCCACACTGACAGGACCACTAAGACTGCTTCTAAAAAAAAGAAGTACAGTTTCAATTGAACCATGAGCAAGAGGGGGCACTACAACAGGTAAAGAAAACCTTGAGTGCAGACCCAGTTTTGAAACTATATGACAGCAAATCAAATGTCAAGATACAATGTGATGCATCATCAACTGGGCTAGGAGCGTGTCTCTTACAAGAGGGAAGACCCGTTGCCTATGCAAGCCGAGCATTGACTGAGTGTGAAACAAGATATGCCCAAATTGAGAGAGAAATGTTAGCAATCGTGTTTGCAGCTGAAAGATTTAGCAACTACATTTATGGAAGAGAGGTAGAAGTACAAAGTGACCATAGGCCACTAGAGACAATAACCAAAAAGTCTCTACATACCGCCTCACCAAGACTTCAAACAATGATGCTGAGACTTAAGAGATACAATCTACATGTCAAGTACACACCAGGGTCTCAGATGTACATTGCGGACACACTGAGCAGAGCCTACATGTCAGATCAGAGCGACATGAATAATGATGATGACGAAGCAGTTCTAAGAATAATGTCAGCAACTGTGCAGCTGCCAGCCACAAAACAAAAATTGCAAGAGATAAGAAAAGCCTCAGAAAGTGATGAGACCCTTAAAAAGGTCAAGCACCACATCAAAACAGGATGGCCAAGCCAAAGAGGTACCACAGAACCAAAAGTACAAGCTTTCTGGAACCTCAGACACAACCTACATGTTGAGAACAACATAGTGTTTTTTGAAAACAGAATGATCATACCTGAAGCCTTGAGACAAGACATCTTGCAGAAATTACACAGTAGCCACCTAGGTGTAGACAAGTGCAAATCAAGAGCAAGAGAGAGTATTTTTTGGCCAGGGATCACAAAAGACATCGAATTGCATGTAAATAAATGTACCACATGTGCCAAGTTTAGAAACAGCAACAGAAAAGAGCCAATGATTAGCCATGAGATACCAAACAGGCCATAGGCTAAACTAGGAGCTGATATTTTCCACTTTGGAGGTCATGACTATTTGCTGGTTGTGGATTACATTTCCAAATATCCGGAAATAGCCAGGTTGAAGACCAAGACAGCAACAGGGGTCAAGACAGTCCTTCGCCCTATTTTTGCAAGACATGGGATACCCGACAAATTGATCGCAGATAACATGCCGTTCAATAGCTATGAGATGAAGCAATTTGCAAAGGAGTGGAACTTCACAATCACCACCTGTAGCCCGACGTATGCCCAGTCAAACGGACAGAGCGAGAGGTACATACAGACTGTCAAGAATCTCATTCGCAAAGCAGTGGAAGAAAACAATGACCCAAACCTCGCGTTATTGAGCTACAGGAATATACCTATTTATGGACTTGAAAAGTCACCAGCTCAACTTCTTTTCGGACGCCGACTTCAAGACTAAGTCCCAACAGCTACAAAACTTTTGAAGCCACCATATGCCAATGTCAAGCAGAAAGTTCAAGCCCGTCAAGAGAAGCAAAAATTCTACTATGATCGTGCTACAAGACATCACAAGAATTTCCAGCTTGATGACAATGTCAGAGTACAGCTTGGAAAAACATGGGAAAGAGGAGTCATCACCAAAAGGCATCCTACACCAAGGTCATATGACGTCACCACAGAAGATTGAGCAACGTTGAGACGAAACCAGAGGTTTATAAACCCGAGTCCGGACAAAGCTGTTATCTTCCCAACAGACGTGTCTGGCAACATGGAGATGCAGCATCAAGATCATACAGAATGTGGTATTGGTGATAACAAATCGTCACCTATGGTCGAGCCACAAAGCTCACCACCACAACCATCGTCTGCATCACACTTGCAGAACACAACATTCAGAGTATTTACACGATGTGGCAGAGAAGTGAGACAGCCAAACAAATTAAACCTATAACACAGAAGCAGAGCTAATTCACAGTCTGTGCAGTTGAATGAAAATGTCTCTGACCACAACACACACATTATCTTTATGAATAACTACTGAAATGTAATAATTGTATTCAACACTTATCATATAGGCTAAAGCAAAAATATCGCTGTTTTGGGGGTGAGCTAAGCATTTGCCACGTTAGGCAAGTTATTTTTAGAATGAAAATCAGCGCCGCTGTAGACATTCCCTTTGCATTCCACTGCAACCAAGAGGGGTTTCGCAATAGCCACTGTATATAGTTCACATAATTATTGGAATAATTGTAGACATGACTGTGATCTGGCTAAAAAGTTGCTGACAAGATTCTACACGTACTTTATATTGTTAATGTTTTCTTTTTCATCCTTACATGTCTTAGTTTGTTTCAATATGGCGGGTTTCACAAAATTGGGGGTTGTATAGAGGTTGCAACTTGCATACAATGTTGTGAGAAAGTTAACCCAAAATAAACATTCATTTAACTTTCAATGTGTTATCTGTGCCTCAAATTAACACAAGAAGCAACAAAATGCAACTTGATGACGTATTTCTATTTTTAATTTTTTTTTTCTTTGCGAACGTAGTTTTTCAGAAACACAGCATTTCCCACTTTAACTTACTATGTAAATATAAGCTATTATTAGAACCAAATTGTTCTTGAAAACCTTTTAGGTCTCATTTAATGCAAGAATATGTGTCAACGCTATTAAAAACACATTAAATGCTACAATTTGCTGAGCGAAGGGAAATGTGTGGCTGTTTTAAAATTGCCAAAACGCCGACGTCGTGTGTTTCCGATTGAAGGACCGTAGACCTAGCCCACTATTAATAGTAATGATATCATGATCACTCTTTTGGTGGTAAAAACGTGATGCTTAATATTAGTAGTGTGTATACAACCCCGACAGACGCAAGTTTCGTGCATTTAGAGACACTTTATCAGATATTTTCGTTTCGAAGCGGTGTGTTTCCGGCACTGATCGACGTTCGCTGCATAGTAAATTTTGACAAACATAGAATGCTTTTAGGCTATAGTCGTGTGGTAAAACCAAATTTAATTTGCATTTCGTTGTTCTTTGTGGTTTTATGTTAAATACTTCTTTTTTTTTTTCAAATTCAATAGTATGCAATCTCTAAGCTTTGAAACTGGGTAGTCGGGCGCGAGCGTCGGTGGTTCGGAATTACTTTTGACGCGAGTGGCAGCCATTATGGCGGCGAACGTCGTTGATCGGAAAGAAAATGACGGCGCCCGTCGTTTCACCGGAACCACAAATGCAGTGAACGTTGTATATATCTGAAACAAGACTGGTGTGAACGTCTATTTACGGAAACACTTTAAAATAAGTTTCTGAACCTCATTACAGTTTTCAAGTTAGAAAAATAATTAAATAATTGTCTTAATGCGAAAATAACTGTTTAGACCTGTTGACTGTACTTATTGTATGAATCTAGATATTTTTGCGAGATTTTTTTTTGTTTATTAGGTTTCTCTAGATTTGGACTTTTGTAGATCTAGATATAAGGCTAAACACTATGAACGTTTCTTACTTTACATAAAATTGTCTGCTAGTCTAATTGCTGATTGAGGACAGACTCAATTTTTCAAAACTTATGTACAAATGCCTTTTCTCACTTTTTCTTTTCTTTAGGGCTAAATTAATAATTTGAGATAATGATTGATAGTGTAATAACCATAATTTTTAGCACTTTATCATGATTTTAGTCTGATAGGTACTGGAGTTCTTGACTTGAAAAATGTCATCTCGAAGTACCAAGCTACGAAATGAGTGGAAAGAAAAGAAGCCAGAGTAATATCAGCATACCTTGAGCGTCAGCACCTTGCAAGTATAAGGTTTTTCCCAACACTCCCGATGAGAGCCTTGTCACTCCAGTAACAGACACTATAACAAGACTCTCTGATCCTATTGTAGATCCTATCAAGGGG
>BLXT01006697.1:212646-230802 GCA_019648995.1 Plakobranchus ocellatus | reverse complement strand
CCCCCCCCCCCCACACACACACACAATTATTAAGAAAAGAATAAACAATATAAAAAAAACTGTTCTGTTTTCTTTTTACATATAATATATAAATAGTATTAATTCTATTTGAATAAAAAACTGTTCAACTATTCTGAAATAAAATGAAATCACATAATCCTGTCACTGACATTGAATAACTGTCATGTACAAACAGACGCACAGTCATATCAATGTGTTTATGAGGGCTGACTGAAGTATTGCTCCTGCCTGTAAAAGCTGTCATTTTGTGGTTCCTGGTACATTGCACTTGTAGCAGATGTACTAAGTGGAAGTAACGAACCTCGCATTAGATGTTGCAACAGAAGTTGGCGTATCCGATTGGGCTGACTGCACCGCGGACAGAACAAGGCGTTAATTTCTGAACGCAGTTCTAAAGTCTGCACTAGGTTCAAGGTTTTCCTGGCTGGCAACATACTTTTGAAAAAGAGTTCGTTCTGGCCAACTTCCTTTTCTGGTTCTTGGAGAGCATGTAGAAATTCCCTGTCGATGGCAGACAACTGTTGATTATTATTATTTTTTTTTTTTTTTGGAACATCGAGGAGATTTCTTCACACGGGGTGGAAGACTTGGGGTAGGAAGAGAACTCTCATCTGAATGGACAGAGAGTGGACTCCTTGTTGATTTTCCTTCTCTATATGATGCAGCGCTGTCCTCGTCGTTTTGCTGCAGATTGCCACTTGTGGCTCCGGTGGAACATGATGGTACTAAAAAAAGTTAGAAAATCTTATAGATTCCATTTGCACTTCTTCTTTGCGGCTTGGCCAGACGTTGTCATTGTCATTTCCCTGTGCTTCTTGCGAAAATGGTCTCGGACGGTAGCCCATCTTTTCCTGCAGTCCGCCGCTGTCTCTGAAATTATAAAGTTGAAGAGCAGTGAGAGGAAAATATATTTAATAACATATGTAAGTATAACTAGTCTTCTATATTTTTGTATATGTGCTTAATTCATTACTCCTTTTTTCCTATTCTTCTGGATGTTTTTTTTTCAGATTTTTGACAACAGGAGAATCGTTTAGATCTCTGTCCTTCCACTTCAGACTTGGCGTGTCAACAGTCAGGGTCATCATCAAGAAAACTGTTAAAGTTCTTTTCAAGAAACTTCAACCACTGCACTTGCCCGCTCCGGATGAGAACATATGGACAAAGGCAGCAGAAGAATTTTTCAAAGGTGGAACTTTTTTTTGTGTCTAGGGGCAATTGATGGAAAACATGTGCAGTTGAGG
Source organism: Plakobranchus ocellatus (assembly GCA_019648995.1). Taxonomy (NCBI): domain Eukaryota; kingdom Metazoa; phylum Mollusca; class Gastropoda; family Plakobranchidae; genus Plakobranchus; species Plakobranchus ocellatus. The sequence goes on along the minus strand of BLXT01006697.1, from coordinate 229,537 downwards.
GCTCCTTTTCACTCTGGTTCACAATATTACAATTACAAGAGTCACCACTCAATTGTGCTTATGGCAATTGTGGATGCAACTGGAAAATTTCTTGTGATAGTTGTTGATGGTTTTGGAAGTTGTAGTGATGGAGGAATATTTCAAGATTCGTCATTTTTCAAATTGTCAAAAACAAATAAATTGAACCTCCCTAAACCAGCCAAAATCCTAAACACAGACATAGAGCTTCCGTACATGTTTGTTGGTGATGAAGCATTTGCTCTGATGCCTAATTTGATGAGGCCATTTCAAAAAAACGATTCTTGAACAATAAAAAACGCATCTTCAATTACAGGCTTTCAAGAGCGCGGAGGCAAGTTGAATGTACTTTTGGTGTGATTTCCAGCATGTGGCGCATAATGAGAAAACCAATAGAAGTGGAGTCAAATTTTGCCACAGATATGGTCAAAACAGTCTGTATTTTACACAACTACATCAAAGAGTCAAGGAACTAGAATGCACAAGAGAACTAATTCAGAATGACAGGCACATCCAACAGTGGGAAGGTCTTCCACAAGACAGTGGTCGGGCACCGAATGAGGCAATGGCAGTGCGGGATGCCCTGATGTATACTTTTTGTCTCCAACAGGGAGTCTTCCATGGCAGACTGACTTGTTCATGAACGTGTGAAAGTAATTCAATTCCTTTCACATCAGCAATTCATTTCGTACTCAGGCCGAGCGTAGCGTAGCTCTGTAGCTCTGTGTCTGGCAAACTAGCGCAATACGAGCTTGCTGCGAGTTAGCACACCGCTAGCATGGGATAGCGTATGTGAGGTCTGTTATAGAGAGATCGGCTTAAAATTGAAATTAAATCTAAATTTAATTGAAAGAATGTATGAATTTATTAACGCGTCAAAACAAGTAATAAAGTATGAGAGTTCCCCACAATAAAATTAAAATTGTAGATCTACATCTAGATAAAGGATCTTAAATTTCTAATTATGACAGTACTAGTGATCTGGGTTAAGCTAGTACCGGTATGCATCAATGGAGAAAATAACAAGTAATCTAACTAAGATTATTTGCTTTTCCCATAAGATTAGTACTTGGTAAGATCAAAAATGTTTTTATTTCAAATGAAAAAAATAATCTAGATATGATATAGAAGTGCATGTCAGACATAAAAATTTGCATCGCAGTGAACATGTAGATCTACAGACTACATACTTAGATCCCAGTAGGCCTAGATATAGGAATTGGCGATTTCTCAATTTCCAACCTGGCAACTTTTTAATAACTAATTTCTTTTTAAAAAATGAAAACCCTATCCTTACCCTAAAAATAAATCGCTTCCTTTCATAATATAGATCTAGCCTAGTTCTAGATCTAGTTCTAGAACCTAGGAGATGGCCGTTGAATGTTGTTACATTGGATCTAAATTTATTTATATTTAAGAGCAAAAAGTGGGATTTTGTCGTGTATTTCAATTCTAACATGAAGAAATACCTAGAAACTACTCAATTATACTAACTTTCTCCCTAATTTGCTAGTGCTTTCAACTTATTTCACTTGAGACGATTTTGTTAAGTCAGATGTGCTTTACAACAGGCCGTCTGACCCGTCAAGTCAGCTAGCTGATAGCTGACCAACTACAGCGCAATACTGCCATAGCAAATACAAAATAGTGTGTTGCAAAACACTGCCTTAGTTACAGATAAGATACAGAGCTACACTGCGATCGGCCTAAAATAAATGGAAATTTGCCTTACGATCATGTCATAAATATAACACACACACACACACACACAAAACGTACACCTTTCACACATAAGAGCGGGTGGGCAAAGAAACAAAACGGATTATTTTTCAATGACAAGAACAGTCTCTGAATGTTTAAAAAAAAAAAAAAAAACAGGAGTGGGGGAGGGGTGGGAATGTCCTCAATCACAGCAAAACATCGTCAATAAAAGTACTTAAATCTATAACTTTTTCATTCATGTGTTGAACAGAGAAAGAGAGAGAGTTTGTGCACGTTTGTGCTGTTTTTTAAATAAATAACTTACCATTTCCCCCACTTCTCGTGCTATACTTTCCCAGGCAGCGGAGAACATGTCTCTGTTTGAATGATTTTTATCATTCTTGATGTAAATGAATGATCTGGCCCTCACAGGAGCGATGAGTTTCTCGTCGTCCATGTTGGAAAAAAAGTACTCACGCGTTGAAAAGTTTGATAGGAGATCAGCCCATTGACCTGGACTATCGGGAAAAACTCTGCACAACCGGAGCAAACACGGCTGTAAACGCACGAGCCGGGTGAACTATGCACGCCTGGAACCGTCGCAATGATCTTCAAAAGGGATTGGCCTGTGCAGGATTTTTTTCTTCCGGACGGGCAAAGCACGGCCCTGTTGTACACGGCCGGGTCCGGGTCCACTTTGCACATAGCCTAACTACTGAGATGCTGTCTCAAAACAGACTTCGCTTACTGGAAACTCTTTTAAATTAAAAGCAGATAGCTTTTTTAGAGGGAGGGGGAGGGGAACGGGAACGGGAGACGTGGGTATTTTTCAGGACTCCTCTGTCTTTTTGGCTTGTATACACTTCATTCTGGGGGAGAGCAATGGCTCATCTGGTAGGGCAGTTGGCTACCATACAAGAGGTCCGTGGTTCGGTTCCCAGTCCGGGCCAAGTCAGATTTCATTGCTCCTCTGTGTCCACCCAGCACTAAATGGGTAGCTAGGTCTCTTGAGAGCAGGTGAAAGTAAAGGCGGCGATGAAAGCAATGGCAAACTACCTCAAAATGCCGTATGCCAAGAACAATCAGGACCCTACTCCAGGTTCCTCGATCTTTGGACTAAGCGTGTGACCCACTTTATTTTTTTGTTTTTGTTTTTGTTGCACATTTCACTCTGCTTTCTCCTAACACAAATCACATCATTTGATCTTTGATCTAGTGTAAAGCAAAGCTACTCATTGTGACTTGTGTCTAGGTGCGTTAGCATAGAGTTACTTCTTAAAAAGAAAGGTTCTAAAATGTTTTTATTTGAAAAAAAAAAGGCACACATCATACACGACATAGATATTCATGGAAATAGATTACCAGCATGTTTAGTTGTGCTACAACAATATGACAAAAATCCGTGTCAAGCAATAATTAACTGCACAAAAATATCAATTAAACATCATGCACATTGACCTCAACAGTCTGGATCCCCACAATTTGAGAATCATCAAGAGACACACCTCGTAAGCTTGGATCCTTCCCCGCTCTTTATAGTTTGATACCGGATGTAGTGTGAGGTCACAAGGGTGAAACCCTAATTTGCATAAACCGATTCATTATCCGGATATATCCGGATTTTGAAAAGTAGGTGCACCCATTTATCTGCATAATCAAATAATCAAAAAACGATTCAGTGTCCGGCACTAGCCTAAATGCAAGGTCACGTGATCGGTCACTTTCTTTTCGCATCTTAGTTGCAAATGCTCTTCGTTATTTTATTATTATTATCATTATATATATATATATATATATATATATATATATATATATATATATATATATATATATATGGCATGTTTCTTTCCGCATTGATTTCTATATGATCAACTGTTTTCTTTTCATCAGGAGATCTTCACAAATACATAATTTTTCTGGGAATGTCCAAAATGGAACCTTTTTGACTCGAGGTGGTTACCCTGACCTGATTACACCTCCTAGTTTGTTACCATGCTTGTCTCTTTTGGTTTTTTTTTCTATTCTCTTTGACATATTCACATATGCAGCAGCTTCTATCTCTGAAATCTCTGAGGATATCTCAGCTTCAGTGTCTACTGCTCTAGTGAATGATTGTGTCAGACAGAACCTGTTCTCTTCCTTTTTCATTATTGATTTTAACATCATATGCTTCGTGTATCACTAAGACACGTAACATTCTTGGAGGGCATGTGCTGTATTCTATGCTGTGTATGGCAATCAGTGGCTGGTCGTCGGTTTCAATAGTCTTCAAGTACAAAAACTATTGACGACACCTTCTTTCTATCATAGCATAGTTTCTTTCTGCACTTATAGAGGCTGTTGATACGTATGGTTTGACTCTTTTTCCTTGTGAAAAGCCAGGTCATAAACCATCTCTAGATGCGTCTGATGTTATCACGACTTCCTTTTATGGGCCGAAATAGGCACACTCTGAACTGTCTGTGCTATTTTCCTGAAGCAACTCTCATGATGCCACGGTATGTCTTTGCCTCTGTTTCCCTATGTTTTTCCTCTTTTTCTTGCCTAAATTTTATATTTTCCCCTATAGACTTTGATTGCTCGATACCTTTTCTGTATCTCTCTTCGCCCCCCCCCCCCCCCCCCCCCCCCCNNNNCTCTCTCTCTCTCTCTCTCTCTCTCTCTCTCTCTCTCTCACCACAATAAAGACGGAAAAAATGGCTATGTGAAGAATAGAACGTCCCCGTTATGGGAAAGTATTGTAAGTCGATTTTTTGGGAAATCGAGATTTTTTCCTAAAAATGAGTATCGATACCGGGGGCGTTTTCTCTCAAAAGATGACTGGAATTGGATAATAAATAAGGAAGTTATAAGCAATTAGGCTATTATTGTAACAGAAAAAACTAAGCCTACCGTTACGGAAAAAAGATGTATTTCGACTTACAATTACTTAACTTTTTAAAAAGGCATGTGCAGAGTCGTAAATTACAATATTATTCCTTGACTACAAGTAAGATGCCTTTCTTGCGTAAGCATTAAGGAAATAATTGTAAGTTGACTTACATCAATTTTCAATAACTTTCAGTTGAAGCAAGTCTCCCAGAAGCATTAAATCACTAAGTATGTCTACATATAATAGTGTTGCATACGGGAAAACAAAGCCTTTGGCGTGAGTGGTTGCTTAACGTGAATAAGAGATACAATAATACACCTCGCGGTAAGTTGTGCAGCCAATGAATATATTATTCAGTTTAGATGACTTCCGTGAACAACATTGCGTTTACAGTATCTCTCACCGTCACGTTCACTCGTTCCCTTTGTTTTTGTTTTACCGGCACCGATTGTGTACATCATGGTGTTATCTCAGTTTTGAGGCATTCAATTTCCATTTCAAGTGTGACAACATTAAAGCCTACAATAAATTGTAAACGGCATTATGTGAGTACTTTTGATATGTTTTAAAATGTCATTATCGGAACGGTTTTTTTTAACAGGAAAGTTATTTCGCTATAGCTGCCCCTAGATCATGATTCTAGCTCTAAATCTAGCTCTCATATTGTTTTGCACAATGTCTGTATAGATCCATTTTCGCTTCGATAGGAGGTTGAAACAGACAGACGCTTGCCCTCGCAGGCATTTCTTCTTCCACTAAATCTTGATGTGGCTTTTTTACGTATTTTATGTCATAGTATAAAGCAAGATCTTTTAAAAGTTTCAACTTAAAAGACTTGTTTTTAATGCTTTTGAAATTGTTCAATTTCTATGCAGAGCAGCATACATGTAGTCTGAAATGATCTCGTAGGCTGACACTTGTATTATTGATGATGAATCATTAAAGTTATGTAACTCAGGCGAAACGCACTGAAATATAAAGTTTGTGTGTACGGGTGTGAGTGTATACGTATGTTTTTGTGTACGTATATATGATATTTTAAATCAGAATATTTTGTCTAATAAACTGGACATTATACTGAAGAATATCGATTCTCCACAGGAAAGTTGTTCAAGCCTTACACACCAAGCTTCCAGTGAATTTAAAGATCCTGGGCGACAGTGCATATTTAATTCAATTGCTAGTTTTATCTTCAATGAGGGCAAAAATGTTCAGACATGGTTACCAAAAGATTTAGACCAGCTTCTCAAGCACGGAGACTGGCTCAGTGTTAACTATGGGAGGAGAGTCGAGTGTCCTCTGATATCAAAAATACCGAATACTGTTTGGTTAAATGAGAGACAACATGAGATCAAAATTGGATCATCGGGGTATAGCTCTTTTGAGTCTGCTGATTTTCCATTTGATGTGCACAGACTTGAGCATCTTCTAAAGAAATATATGTATTTCATTATTACAATTGGGAATAGCAACCCTGCCTATTCTTGTGCTATTATCTTTGGAGACAATGAACTCTGCTATGTTTTCGATCCTCATGGTAGAAATGAGAAAGGTTTGGCTGATCCTTGTGGAAGAGCAACGTTGACAACGCATCATAAAGATCAGCTGGAGAATTTCTTTAAAAATTTAGCCAGGTCTCTGTCTGCTTCAGTATTTGAGATTACGTCTGTGGCATTAGCACCGATATTTAATGCAAGTATTCTGGAGGAAACATCTGCGCCAAGCGATGCTACTGATATTTTAACATGCTATGAGTCAGACACACTTTTCTTAGCGAGCAGATAAGCGCTAAGCGTAAGCCATGCGTAAGTAAGCGCTAGGCAATTGAAACATTAACTGATATTTTAAACGCAAACGAAGTCGAAGAAAACACATACGGTCACATATCAGACTCGAGTGAAGATGAAGAGTATCTGCCAGAAGAAGAGAGACGCAAACGCTATGCTAAGGCGGAAAAAGTGTGCTACAACAGGATGGTGAAATCTGACAGTTATGGTTCAATTAAGGCAATGCTGTGAGATTGTGGACAATGTGGTGAATCGCACATTAGTAGCTGCTGAGGATCCTTTCCTCTCTTCAACAGCAGCCTCATCCTGCCATGATGGAGACGGTGCTAGTACAGATGTGTCACTGATTGGCAGCCACATTCAGTCAAACAGAGGCCGAAAGAGAAGACGAGAAAATGCATGGAAATGTAATATTGCCAAAGCAAGATGTAATGTTAGTAAATTCTGTGTCTCAAAAAAAGGAAATCATGTCAGGGAAAGAAAAGTAAAAGCAGGATGCGGCATAGAATGTCAAATGCCACATCAAAATAAATGAAGAAGAAAAGACAACAACTCTTTCATAGGTTTTAGCAACTAGACTGCGTAGATAAGCAGAGAGAATATCTGAATGGAGTGGTCGTTGAACGTAAGAAAAAGGTGACAAAAGAAAGAGAAACATCTAGACGGAAGCATACATATCAGTGGCACTTTAAAACATCAAAGGGAACTTTTGAAGTGTGTAAGAAACTTTTTTTGGATACGCTAAATATTTGCGACATTGTTGTATTCATAGCCAAGAAAAAAGGTGTCGAGGGAGCTTGTGAATGTGACATGAGAGGCAAACATACTTCCAGGGCAAACAAAATAGACGATGAGAGGGAACACATTTGAGCACACATAAACTCATTCCCTAAAACAGACTCTCACTACTGTAGGAAAAATACAAAGAAACAGTACCTTGGAGCTGATTTGAACCTTCATACTCTTTACTATTTGTACAAAGAAAAGGCAGAAACAGATGGCAGGAAACCTGCTAGTTTGAGCTCGTACAAAAATGTGTTTTATAACGAGTTCAACCTTGGATTTCATAAACGGTTAAAAGATGGGTGCGATTATTGTGTAGCCTACGACAATATGTCTGCGGAAGAAAAGCTCAGAAAAAAGGGGGAATCTGAAGTCCATAGAAATTTGAAAGAGCAACCACGACTCTATCGGGATAGATGTAAAGAAATGGTTACTCTGAATAATGATAATCAAGCTGCTGTGTTTGATCTTGAGGACGTATTGGCAACGCCAAAAGCCATAGGGAAAAATGTTATTATTCCAGAAAAAATCTGCACTTATAACTTGACAGTTTACGAATATGGAAGTAAACAAGGTATCTGCAACACATGGCACGAGTGAATTTCATCTCGAGGTTGAAATGAAATTGGATCATGTATTCTTCATTATTTCAAGCGCACCCGTGCAGAGGGTGTCAAATCCGTAACTTTATTTTCAGACGCATGCGGAGACCAAAATAGGAATCGCTTCTTCCTAAGAATACTTTGATACGCGTTGGAGACTCTAGAATTCGACACCATTGAACATGTTTTTTTTTTGTATCGGGGCATAGCTATAACGAGAGTGACTCAATGCATTCAAGAATAGACAAAACAGGTGCCAGTATAGATTTTTTACAAGTCAGTGGGCAGCTCTTCTGCTAAATGCAAAACGGAGTCAGCCAATGTATGAGGTGAATGAATTTTATCTGCAAGATTTCCTCGACTTCAAAGAAGTAGCAATAAATCTCAAAAACTTTAACTTAGATTCAAATAGAGAAAAAATAAAGTGGTTGCTAATATAAAAAAAAAACTGAACTTTGTTATGCAAATTCTCATTTGGCCAAAATATTTTTGACTATGGGGAAGATTTTGTTACCCTGAATCTGAATCAAACAAACAGCAGAAACCATGAAGTTCAAAACCCAAAAAATATTAGCCTATAGCAATTACGGCAAACGAAGGCGTCCATCGACAGAGCTAAGTATGATGATCTAATGGAACTGTGCAACCTAAACCTCATTCCTCTCGTTCACCACAGCTTCTTAAAATATTTTCAAGTCAAAGATTGAAAAAATCTTCCTTACTGGAGTTGCGATGCCTCACTGAACAGCAAAAACTGAACTGTTCGTAGGTTGCTAAACATTGACTGGAATAATAGCAGTGACAGATGTGGATACAGACTATCGCAAAACATTGTTTGTCATTGCTTATAAAATGATACTAACATATTTCATTTGTTATGTTTTGTAACATCAAATGGTCATATCAATTCATGGAAATTATCCTTATTGGTTCTAGTTCATTCATTATTATTGTGTATTATTTCATTTCTATGTGGCATGATATTATAAATGTATTTCCGAAAAAAATTAAAATGAAGCCAAGGAGATTAAAGATACGTAAAAAAATTATATGATGATATACAGCGTAGTCCAGCTCCGTGCTCATTCAAATGAAGACTTTTATAAGCGTATCTTTAATAAAGTGTGTACTTTTCAACCAAATTACGTTTCTAAATAATGTATGTCACGTTACTTTGTGTAATATTTCCAAGAAAATATCTTTTAAAACATTGTAAATCGAGATACAATATTACTCATTAACGTTGCCCAAAACTTTTATCATTGTATGTCAACTTACAATGTTATTCCAAAAACAATTATGGAAAGCAAATAATTGTAAGTCACATTTTTCATGTAAGGAGTTTAATTTATAACAAAAAGACAACATTCTTGTACGCAGAACTAAACAGACAGCTTATATTCAAATAATAAAACTAATACAATAGGAAGTGTGGAAATAAAACAGTTTTTTGCCTCTCCTGAAAAAGTTGGATTTTAGACATACAATGGTTTTCCATAATGGGGACGAGAAGAGGATGACACGATCGGCTTCTTTGACACTGTCTTGGGTCAGACATGCCAGAGCGGACGGTATGTCTTTTTACCGAAACTCATCGAAATTCACCGAAACTCGCCGAAACTCTCCAAAACTCACCGAAACTCACCGAACCTCCGAAACTCACCACCTAACTCTCCAAAACTCACCGAAACTGACCCCCAAAACTCTCCAAAATTCAACGTAACTCTCTAAAATTTCACAGAAATTCACCAAAACTCACTGAAACTCACCAAAACTATCCAAAGATCATCGAAACTCACACCAAAACTTACTGCAATCCACCAAAACTCGAAGTTTGCTGACAAAAATTCACCAAATATAAAAAAAACCGTCAAAATGATTCTTTCAACTTCGCTTTTATTTAAAATGTTAGTCATGTATTATAATTGAACTGATAGCTTGTAGGCCTATATCGAAACATACTTTACATGGAAATATAAAAAAAAACTGTAATGGTTTACTTAAACAATGTCAATTTTTATTGACTAGATAGGCCTGAGAAGATAAATGTGATAGATGTGTATGAAAAAGGAAATCATTAGGGGTCAGCGCCGAATGCCCGACGGTAAAGAAGTGGAGCGTGGAGAAAAAATGCTGCTGTCCGATGATTCTGTATGGAGAATCAGATGCAACATTAGTAACAACCTTTTTTTATTGTTGTTTTGTTTTTATACTTTTTTTATTCATCACCTGAAGGGAAATGATCTTATCCATACTCAAGATTCATGCATTTTTTATTTTCATATTCTTGGGAGTACATGTGCATGCATTTATGTTCCATTTTCTTTGATTGGGTTTACGTCCACCATGCTTTGGTTCTTTTGACACTTTTTGTCCATCTGTGCTGCGGACAAAGTCCAGTTCTGAGAAATGTACATGGAATTTTTTGATATTCTTAATGTTTTGGTTTTCCTCAAGATTGAGCCAAACATCACGACTGATTTTTAATTTGGCGAAGTCGGGGCTCAGTACAAAGTCTCCTGTATATGTAAGAGTCCTTTTAAGTTCTTAGATCTGCATTTGAACGATGGAATGAAGCTTATGAATGAGATCGACAAGTTTCCGACTCTTCCAGAAACTGCATGCTTAAGGATGTTATTGACTGATTCACAGCAATTGTTCATCCATAGCGGATTTGTGTTGTCGAAGCCATGTTTCTCAACAGCTCTTTTGTTCTCCACAAGCAAAGGATGGATCCTGTTTTTGATGTAGTCTGCTGGCTTTTTCTGCGTAATTTTACTTTCAAAGTCACACAGAGAATCAATGAGATCGATATGATTCAGTGCAGATGTAACCGATTGGAAAAGCTGATTTTTAGCCGCCCCCTTTGATTTTGTAACATACCTATTTTGTCCTGCATGAAAACTAATAATAATAATAAGTTTTTCTCTACGTGACGTACACAAGCAAACCTTTATGTATTTGGAAAAAATGATCTTTGATCATCGCAATGCGCATAGCCTTTTTTTCATCGATCCTAGCACTGGAAATGTCTGATTTTCCTTTCCTTGGGATAAGATCAATTGTCCCTTCAGGTGATAAAAAAACGTAAAAAGGCGTTGTTACATCTGATTTCCGCAAAATATAGGATGTTTGTTTGTTGTCCGCCTGTGCACTGACAGGTTTTTATGAACAGCCAATGTTACATTGACTTGACCCAAATTGAATGTCTTATCAAAGGACAAGACTGTTGAGCGACATGTCACAGGTGGACAACAGAATCGTAGAATGTCTTGCATTTGTTGGTCATCGTATAGTATGATGCAAGGAACTTTGGCATGCTGTCTTATGACGGCTTTGGCAAACGGTAGACTCTTTTGTAAATTTTCTACACCTGCTATCTGATCAGCAAATTTTTTTTCGTTAACCAAATGACAACCTGCTCCGGACTGTTGTTGGACGCTTGATTTAGTATTTATAATTTGCCACTTGTTTCTGCAGATGTTTTTGTCAGAACACCATGTATAATTTCCTCCATGCACTAGGATTTAACCTTACATATATGGACTGGTGTTTCCAGTTGTTTTGCGACCATGGATTTGAAGATTAGGACAGACACCTTTATATTCATAAACTGCCACAGGATGAGCACCGTTATTGCCTATCCATGATACATGCTTCTGATATGTTTCATCAGGGGTGTGTTTTGCATAATATCTGTGTAGGGCAAGCACATCTTGAACATTTGGCTGGGTAGTCAATTGTACATATATCTTTTTCTTACATTGCTGCCTTTCATAATGATCTACACGACTACTTTTCGCATGGTTCCATCTTCTTTTCGAACAAATAGACTTTTGTTTGTGACGCAAATTTGTCACCCCTTCTTCATTTTTCACTGTTTCCAGTATTATCAATTATGAAAAAACAATTATTTTTCTTTCCTTCTGGTAGCTCTTCATAAACATGTGTGTTTCCATTTTCAGCCAAACACAATATCAATCGTTCAAGATTCATAAAATCATTATTCATCAGAGGCTGGCCGTCTGCAACATTGCACCCCTCCAGCAACCCTTCATCATTCGTATCACTGTTTGTCTGGGGATCACCAAGGAGTCCATCATGACTACCTGCATCATTCGTGTCACTGTTTGTCTTGGGATCGTCAAGGAGTCCTTCATGACTACCTTCATCATTCGTGTCATCGTTTGTCTGGGGGTCATCAAGGAGTCCATCATCACTATCATTTGTATTGATAGGAATTTGATGTTCATCATCAACACCACCATGTCCTTCATTGCCAACATCAAGTAAATCTATAAGGACATTTGGAATTTCCCTCTTTTTCCATAATAAGACAAAATTATTAGGCCGAAAATCGGAAAAAAAATATTAAAGACAGGTCATCATTGACCACATTACAGTACATGCACATTCACGTGATTCTTTCATGCCTCTACCTCTCACTTCCTTGGTGAGAGGGTTACTCAAGAGTTTTGGGACTGCTGTCGGGGGACAATAAATCATGACACCCTTTCCAATTACAGAGCTTGTACAAGCAACATCCAGCATGCATGAATAGGACCGTCTTTAAATACAAAGTTCGTCATACGAATAATGCGCGAGATAAGGATCCTCAAAAATGTAAAATGTATTCATTATGGGATATGTCATAGGCTGTAGGATGCAATAAAAGCTCAATACCCAACAGCAATCGCAGCAGAGTATGAAACATTTCTATATCAGTTTTGGTGGGTTTCGGTGGTGAATTCGGCGAGTTTTTGGTGAGTTTTGGCGAGTTTCTGTGAGTTTTGGTGAGTTTCGGTGAGTTTTGGAGAGTTTCGGTAAACTTCGGAAAATTTCGTTGAGTTTCGGAGTTTCAGTGAGTTTCAGTGGTGAATTTTGGAGGATTTCTGTGAGTTTCGGTGAATTTATGTGAAATTGTAGCGAGTTTTTTCGAATTTTGGAGCGTTTTGGAGACTTTGGGGGTGAGTTTCGGTGGTGAGTCTCGGTGAGTTTTGGGGATTTTCGGTGAGTTTCGGTGCTGGGTTTCGGTGAGTTCAGTGAGTTTAAGTGAGTTTCGGTGATTTTTGGGGAGTTTCGGTGGTGAGTTTCGGTAATAGGACATACCCAGATTGGAAGGCGCCAAGCAATTTTATTTCGAAGGCCGCCTTGCATAGGACGTTCTATAAAAGTGCAGCTCTGCAAGCGGCACTGGTTTTTACGGCACTGCTTGTAGCTCAATAATTCAACACTCTATACTATCGAATTCAAGCTTTAGAATCCGACAAACGTCGGCCTTCTGTCTTCTTTTTGTTTAACAAGCCTAAGTATTCGTCACTCGTCAAACTACGGTGCAACTTGATATTAAATTTTATAATGACTAAGGCCACAACTCTGGCCACAAAACAGCATGATAATATCGAACTTTTTGTTTATAATCTGCCAACTAATTTTTCTATATTTCTCAACAAAGGAATGCCTAAAATCGAATGGTGCCCTCTTGTCATACTTTGCAAAGGTACTTTCTCTGGCCCATCCTGCAGGAATCACAATACAGGCCTATGCTGTGGATCAACGAGCCTTTTTCATCACACCGCATGACTTTTTCTTTGGTTTTTCTAAAAAATGAAAGCAATGTTAGAATTAATCTGCTGCATTGCACATTGAAATTATAATTTCAATTGGTTTAAAAGATGCACATCCCCAAGTCATATTATTTTCTGAAAAAGGCTCATCGTACAGTGGCTACGTAATATTACTGTGTGGACTGTCTAGTAGGGAATGCGACAAGGAAGGAACTCAAGAGCGGTCATTCTTAAAAGTCAGTTTCCTCAATTGCTTTTGAGAATTTGATTTATCTCGCCATGATAGGCCTAATAATACTCTTCTTTGCACCAATAATTCGTTCAATCAGGCCTGACTGCATTTTAATTCAGTAGTGCTTAGGTGCGTGGATAGGGCAGTTGTAATTTGGCCCTCCGTATGATTTGACCCTCTTTAAACCCTCGATTTACTGCCGACCTAAAGTCCGAGTTCATGGTTCCAATCGGGTCGGCTTTCGGTCATGGAAGTACCGGTAGGTCATTTCCACTATTTCAAGACTTCCAATTATTTAGGTCTGTTTAAACAGGGCTAGGTTTAGCCTTTCTTCCAGGAGTACAAGTAGCCAATGATCAATGAACAACATAATATAAATTTATTTGTTCACACTGAAAGCCTAGATAAGAAGCAGCAGGCTTACATTTTAGGCTTAAGTGGCAAGAAGTGCGTGGCTTGGAAAAATGCGGCCTACGCCTGGAACCTTGGAGAGGATAGTTTGTTTTACACTGTTTTTTATTGAGATTGCGAGGATATAATAATAATAATAATAATAATAATAATAATAATAATAATAATAATAATAATAATAACAACAATAAAAAAAAAAAATAATAATAATAATAATAGTAATAATATTTTGTTTCCTTTAGGTTCAAGGTGTTTGAAAAGCTTGTAATTTTTATTTTTCTCTTTCTTTTACCGAGAGAAAGCACTTCTGCACCGTGGTGCTTGCTGGTCACGTACAAATTTAGTTCTTTTTTTCCTTCTTTTCAAACCGATGGAAAACGAAAATGAATTGCACTCATATTCGACAACAACAAATGTTTTAGATGGAACTGAATCTCATCTTTCCAAAAATGTATGGTTTAACTAATGTATTCTCTTAAATGTAAATCAAAAACGTAAATTTTACAAACCGGCTATCCTTTGCACGTAATCCCTTGCCACGCCGCATTTTGTCAACAAAACCCAGTGGCAACGGCGCGTCGCGGGCAGCCATATGTGTGACCAGCTTAGCTTCTGCAGTAATGTATAGTTTTATAAAGTCCAGGAAACCCAACAAAACTGTCTTAATTGCGCCACTTGAAAGCATTGCATAGTAAGCAATCTTTCGTTTGCCAGTGAGAGAAATATCGATACGCGCGCAATGTCAAGGCAGGATGCAGGATTCCACTCAATGATAGGTTGCAGTTTGAAGGAGGCTTTAGTTACATATTATCGAAAGCTTAAACAATTTTTTCGTTTTTGTTTTTAATCCAAGAGAAAATAATCTTCACAAATGCATTACATATGTAGATCTATGTACCGACGCAAGTGCTGTGCACAACGTTATTACTACACTTCAAAATACCTCCCTTACTTTTTGGTCAAGTAGACTCTTTTATAATAGTTTGTCCTGATAAATTGAGGCAATATTTTTTCTTGGCCACTTCGAATTAAAAGAACTGCATAGCAGTTATATTATATCCTTCAAAAGCGTCGCAGCACAAAAAAAAAAAAAAAAATTAATCTTTCAATAAAATTTATTGCAAAAGACATGCATATACTACACATAACAAACTCAATCATTGTCTGCATGTTAAAATATATTATAACCTTTATGTATACTGTATTAAAATGAAAATATGTTAAAATGGCTCGACAATTGTATTTTAATTAGGAACTTTAAAATTTCAAAATACGCTATGTGCAGTTGTATCTATTAGTCACAGTTATGATTTTAGAAAAAAAATTGCCGCAACAGTTATTATCCGTGTTTTGCTTTCATGGCAATGATGATGGGACAACACCACCCAATAGGGAATTTATGATATCTCACAACAAAGAAAATACCAAAAAAAAAAAAAAAAAAAAAGCAAAAAAATAATTCCGGTGAAGAAAACGGTTATAATTATGTATTTGTAAGTTAGCTGACTTGTACAGCTTTCACTTTTCTAACTATTGCTTCCTACAGTTAAATTTTATTAAACATACATTCAAGTAACTCACGTCATTCATTGAAAAAGCAATGGTTTCTAAAAATATTTTTTGGTGTCTTATTATTTTACCTGGCTTTTTTTTTTTTTTTTTATAGGTTTTGATATTTGCACATCATCATAATACAGATTATTATTTTGTTAACCGGGCAAATCAGTTGCAAGTTTAAGCATCTTGAAACTTGTATTGGCAGCAACGACAAGAAACATTATTTTGTAACGTTTCTATTGATTCAACAAATAAGAAATATGAACTAAATGCTTAATTCATTTTAAAACTTAAGAACAAAGAATATAACCTAATTCACACTCGCTCATCTAAGCTTAAAAATTTTTACCTGCCAGCACATCATGAAAGAGGAAATATAAAGTTTTCCACTTCTCAATTGACATTAATTTTGTAGGAAAATCAACAAAACAATTCTATTTCCATATTTATTCTTAAAAGAAAAGCAAATGGGTAAGATAATTTTGAATTACATGAAGAATCAGTAGTTAAAAAACAACAACAAGAAAAAAAAAAAGAAAAAGAAACAAGCTCTGATGCTAGTGAAAGTAATGCCTTGACCATCTATATCTCAGTCTTACTCACGTCTCTATCCTCTTTTTTTCTCTGATCCATTATACACATAATATTACAAAACTTATTTATTTTGACGTCCAAAAATATTAATGAAATGCATCTGTTTTCTGTAAAGATTTTCTTACATTATTGATTTTATTCTTTACAGCAGGGAGAGATCTGCTTTGCAGGAACTGGATACTTTTTATTCAGAAGCTATCTCCTTATCACCTGGGGTTTTATTTTTTTCAAAACATTGTTTGAAGACCGTAAATAAAATTAGCTTTTCATTTTTGTCTCTACGTTCGCGTTTTTTTTTTTTCTTCTTTTGGAAAAAATATTTTTTCCGACCTTATAATTGTAGTTCAGGTTCACTGTGCTGCATTTCTCCAAGAGGAGTGGAGGAGATTCCTTGACATGTGTAACGGATGACAAATCTGCAAGAGCAGAGCAGAAGAATGCTTACAATTCTTACTGCCATTCACAACTAGCTTGTGACAGTAAGATTATTTCAAGCATAATTTACAAGATTTGACTAATCTTTCAAAATTAAAAAGTAATGCATTGTCACCAACTACATTGAATAAGTGGATCTAGATTTTCTCTAGTTTCTACCTCTAAAGTATGCATAAATTAGATCTATGCATTGTGCCGAAAATTTCATATACTTTGGCAAAGCCAATTTCAAGTAAATTAGTGCAATGTAATTTAGATCAATTCGCCAAGCGAGCGGTGAGGGATTTAATCAATCTCTCTCTCTCTCTCTCTCTCTCTCTCTCTCTCTCTCT
>BLXT01006697.1:201936-212640 GCA_019648995.1 Plakobranchus ocellatus | reverse complement strand
CCCCCCCCCCCTCCCCTTTCCCGTCTAAATATTAAAATATATAAACATAAAAACTGGAGCATAGATCTAAAATAAATATAAATATAAAATTTAGATTTAGAACTAGATCTACTAACTCTTCTGGGTCTAATAAATTTGTTAAAATTAAGGTTTAATATGCCCTGAAATCAAGTTCTACAATCTGAGCGAAATTGATATCACATCAAAATTTTCAATTTCAGATCTAGAAACTAAAATTTTAAAATCAAAATCTATGCTTCATGTTGATCCATATCTCGGGCCAATTTTTAAAATCTATTCGTTATATCTAGTAGATTTAAGATTCATAGACTATCAGATCTAGCTCTAGATGTAAAACCAGGAGGACTTCCTGAGATCGAAGAAACACTTAGCAGGCCTACAATTCTTCGAAAAGGCCAATTAGCCTTATTTTCCCCAAAAGTTACAACAAGGAGGATCCAATTATATTTTTCAGCTTGATCTAAATGATGCCTTCTTTTACATTAGATTTCCAAACACTAGTCTCTTAACCCTTTCCCAACCGGCTGTGTCTCAGAGATCCGACAAGCCTATTTGAATAGCAATATTTTAGTAAAATGTTGACATAAAAATCTGAAAATAATAATGAGCGTTCCTATTGGTGTTGACAACTTATCAGAAAAGCAAATGGGGTATTCTTTTTTAATTTATAATTTTATTGAGAAAAAAAAAACCAAATAAATCAGCATGGGTCTCTCAGACCCTTTGACAAAACTATCATAAAATACAGACAACAAATTTGATTTGGTTTGTATCATAGAACTTTGCAAATTACAATGAAACAATGCAATGATAAATCATATCAACAAGTCGCACTTATGTTGGGAACAAAACATTTGATCTGAACACTTATTCAGACTTGAAGTATACTTGGTAAATGATATGAATTACCCAAGAGGCTAGTTTGAGTTGCAGACAGTGCATGTAAATGATGAATGCTCTCCACAGACATATTTACTGCATTTTGAGTATTGTGTTTTGGTTTTTCGGACTCTTTTTGTTGGACAGAGTGTGCATCGCCGTCTCCGGGTGGCGGCTGCTGGTGGTGATGGTGAGCGCTTACGCTTGGCTTTCTGTGAAGCTGGAGATTTTGAATCGGAGACTGTTGAGCTCTTTGTAGGGGTCTTTTTCGATGCAGAAGACGTAGCTTGTCTTTTGGATGAGGCACCACTTTGGTCACAGGAAGCTAACAGACTGTCCAACACAGTTTCTAGCTTGATCCTGTAAGGGAGATTCATTGTTTTCGCTGCCACCGCCCTGCGCTTCACTTGGTCAAACACAAGCTCCTTAGCAAACTGAATGAGAAACTGTTTCTGTTATCTGGCTGGGCATAGCGATTTGTTGGAAATTTTTTACCCCACACTGCTCTTGCAGAAACAACAGCCCATTATATATCATGTTGAAGAAAACAACAAATGTCCATCTTTTTGTTTTCCTCTTGACTGGGAAAGAGTGGGCCATTTGATCTAATGAGTCCACGCCTCCTTTGATTCTGTTGTATGAGAGGACTATTTCTGGCTTTCCGCTCTCTTCATCAACTGCACAATCATTATGCATAGCACTCAAAAGAATAATATTTTTGTTTCTTTTGCCCTGAAATGACACCAAAGTCATTCCTTTACGGAACAGGAATTTCGACTACATCAGAGGAGGATCTTTTTTGTTTTGAAAACTTACATGAAAATGTCGTTGTTTTCTTTCAATGAAATGAAAATGAAGTACTCATAGCGTTTCTAAATGACAGGATCTGTCATACCTCTTCAGAAGTGTCTGAGGAATCAAAATGGCTGAACAAACAAAGGGATATAACTCTAAGTGAACAAGGGGATCACTCTAAAATTGTTGCAGAGGACAATTCTGTCTCAATGTTAAATAGGAGAGACCCTCCAGATTTTTAGCTCTCTGTTTTATTAGTGGGTCTGAGAGACCCAGCTGGTAAGGATCAAATAATAAATATGCCGATGGGGATAGAGTTAAATTTACTTGGGAGTGGTTACCTGGTGAAGAAGTCCTTCTCTAGAATCTAGATAGGCCTAGGCCTAGCATTATGTTGGCGAAAAAAAATAACGAATAGCTCAAATTTATTTAGATTTGGACTAAATCTGGATCTAATAAAGAACATGAATTTGGAAAATCACTTTTCTTACCTATGATTTTGTTGTTCATCTTCAGTTTGGAAATCCCCAAGTCGCCCTTTTTCGCCGAACTCACAAGCAATGTCTCAGAAAGAAAGGCATGATAGGCAAAGTATAAAAATCTAGATCCAGGCCAGAAGTAGGTCAAACTAGAAACTGCCGTACATACTAGGCAGCACTCAGTGGTTGGCCATTGACTTGACCGGGCAAGAGAAGCCTAAGGAAGCAATTGGTGAAGTAACTTGAATAAATATCGTTCTTAGATTTTGCTTTACGAACTATTTTAGTGTGAAAGTATTGACGATTTCTAAGCTTGTGAAGCCATCGATATTACGGGGCGAGTATAATGCCCTAAAAATTTTTGGCCCGACAACAAAAGCAAATAAAGAAAAATAACCCATAAAAGCACCGTCTCTTTCTAATCTATATCTAGATTTTTTTGGAAATGAGTATATATATATATTTCCAAAAGAAACTCTTCCTCTTACAAATTAATATATTATCTCTCTCATATATATATATATATATATATATATATATATATATATATGCCCACACTTTATATACTAGTATTTTGGTGAGCATGGAGTGCTTTAAAAATTGGGAAAAATATTAAATACAAAAGCTACAAGTGGGGAACGTTGCACATCCAATCCTTCTTCAAATTTGAAACATCATGCATAAAACCTGATATCCCAATGTGCTAAGCATATTACGATACGACGACTGTATAACTGACCAATGATTTTTGTTCAACTTTTTGCAAACAGTTGCACATCCAATCCTTCTTCAAATTTGAAACATCATGCATAAAACCTGATATCCCAATGTGCTAAGCATATTACGATACGACGACTGTATAACTGACCAATGATTTTTGTTCAACTTTTTGCAAACAGCTGTCCGAGCAATGGTCAGCCATGTTGAAGCGATCAGTATTCGACTTGGGGTTCAAATCTCCCACTGTCATCAGAGCCTCAGGATCCTCTTGTTTCATTGCATCAGCTTGCCAACTTGTGAACCTACCATCAGAAACATCGCTCAGAAGAGAGAATATAAACCAGAAATGCTAATTCCTCTGTCGTGGCCTACATTTTCGAACTTTTTTGGCCCTATCATGAGGTCTGGAAGCTCAGAAAGTGTAATGCATGTTTTTTGTTTTGAAAATGATTTTTAATGAGAGAAAGAGATAAAATATATAGCTTGAAGGATTAAAACAGTGACAGAGGAAGACATTTATGTGCCTATTTGAAAGAGCCATGGGGAAGACGAGATGAAAATAAATGAAAGATTAAGAGCGAAAGAGATTTGGTCAGAGACAGTAAAAAAAATATATATATGTATATTGGACTTGGAGGCACACAGGGAGTGACGAGGAAAAAACGAAAGAGCAAGAGTTTGGGGGAAAATTAAAAAGAAACAACAACCAAAAGAACAACAAAAGGAGAGCCAGAGATAAGCAAGCGAGAAAGAAAAAGAGCCTGGAAAGACCCCTAGAGGCAGTTGTAGAGGTGGGGGAGTGAGCTTTGATAATACAAAATAGGAACAAGTATGTCCAGGTTATAAAAAAAAAAGGAAATAGAAAACTAATTTAGTTTATCTTCCTTTGAAAGCACATGCCAGATAAACACGTGATATTAAAATGGGCGGCGGCGTCGGTGGCACAGTGGCTTGTGTGTCCGCCCTGAAATCTGCAGGGATCCTTCTGTCGCGGGTTCGAGTCCCGCCATCAGCGCCCCGGCCTGACGGAAGGCCTTAAAGCCTGAGAGCACCTTGTTGTGGACTGGCTATATACAATAAACCAATAAACCAAACTATTAAAATGGGCTAACCTATTTTACAATTTTTAAGAACTACCAATACTTTATCCTTAGACCCAATTTACCTTTAACATGGAAATGCCTTTTACTAAGTTTATGTAAAATATTTAAAAAAAGAAATAAAAGATAATTTTATTTTTCAAAAGATATATACATCTTTCTTGTCAAATAAATACAAACATATCTTTGAAAGTCGAAATTACCTGTCATGTTTCGATTCGCGATAAATAACTCATTTGTTTGAAAGAGCTGAAACCTTCTAATCTTCACCTGCTTTAAATAAAATAATAATAATTTTAAAAAATTGGAGGAATACCTTAACAATTAATAGCTGCTGGTAGCTGTATTTCTTGCCGGCCCAGCCAGCGCCACTATTTCTCAAATTGAGAATATCGAAACACGGATCTGCATTATATTGCAGTTAAATAAAGCAATAATGATTTCATTTGCTGTTCGTATAAAAGACACTTTTTTAAAAATTAAAGTTTCCTTACACTATGAAGCCATTTGCATCACTTTTTTAAAGAGGAACTGGAAGACTCTAAAACTGTTTAATTCTCTGTGTATCAAAATTAGAAGCACAACATTATTATTAATATTTTAGAAGTTACTCTCTGATGAATGAATTAGATTTATTGAGATCTGCAGCCGACAAACAACAGCACAAAACATTTCACTACAACTCAAACAGAAAGAAAAGAGTAGTGAAAAAGGTTAACGACTGTATCAGGTTTTATAGGTGATTAACAACAGGAAGGTGCACGCAAAAATAAATGAAATATACTTAGTTTATCTTTCTTCGATATATAACCTCAGGGTATCTGATAAAATTAACACGCTGTTACCAACTCATTACAAAGCGGATAACTTTTTATCTCTCAAATTAATTTAAATGCTTAGGAAAGTCAATTTTTTTGTAATCAAACGGTCAAAACAAGGATTAAAGATGTTGAAACGTGTTTGCACTCTCGGTGTTTTTTACCTTTTATGGAAAAAAAAGAACATGCGTTTTAAGCCGTTTTTTACATCTTACCTGAGTTTCTTACAACAGGGGTTCGAACTAGATTTTACGCAACATCAGTTGCAGGTTATTATCGTACATGTAATTCAAGATTCAGCAATAATTTTTTAAAATAGATGCTACTTAATAAGGAAGGATAGAAGATCTTGTACTTGACAAATATACGGCTATAATTTTGTATTCCGGCTAACCTATCAAACCAAACAATAATACCTTTAAGATCATAAATAAGACAAGATAAATACATGGAAGGAAATGATTTTTAAATTATAAAATTGCTGTCACATTGCGTAATACATCTAGATTGTTGTTTTCACTTGGAGAAAAGTAAATCTGAAAAACCACTACAATTTAGGAACATTAGTTGAATGGGATAGTCTAAGTACATTGTGCAATGTTCATTGAATAGAAGTGATAGACAAGAACAATGTGCGACAATGAATGCACAGGAGATGCAAACGCAGGCCCTGGACAAGTACACGCGCAAGTAAAAAAAGAAAACTTACGTGTAAAACTTATTTCTCCAACTTTGAGCATGTCTTCCGGTTTGTTGATGATATCCCAGGCTGCAAGAGCTGGGTGACCTTTAACCTCTGTGATCAAAGGGGTCAAAACGACCCGAATGTAGCTTTTTCCAGTCAACAATAATACCATCTAAACCTGTGACTTTTATCTTGATCAATAGCAGCGTTCTACAACGACCGGAATCACCAGGATATCATAGCTACAAGAAGAAATAACACAAATCTATTTTTGAAAAGGATGGTATTAAAAGTTAAAAATGTGCGATGCCTCTATAAATTATGAAAATATATCATAAGCATGTCATAATTTTCCTTTGGTTTTTATGAAACTCTATATTATGGAAAAAAATATAAGAAAGATGGGCTAAACTTAAGTCATTTCCCCATGAGCTGAATTCCAAAAAAAAAAAAAAAAAAAAATTATAACTTCAAAGGTACTATAGATATTCGTTTTCAAAAAGCGTACGCTAACGAAAACCGCAAACCTCTAATCTCGAGTGCCTATCTGGACATGAAAGAAGGCACCTATTCATGTAAGTAGAGAAAGAAAAATAATTGAAAAATCTACACTAAAAAAGCGTGCGCTAGGATCTAAATACCATGACCATAATAAGTACAACTTTTAGAATATTTTTTTTAACTTCTAATTTTAAGACACAAGAGTATTAGAATAATGTTATACAGCTAACTTTAATGATCAATATGATTCAAAACTTTGCCGCTTGTGTAGCTGATTACCATCACTAAAGACATTGAATGGCCTGTAGGCCTTTGACATTGATGCAAAATGTTGTTAAAAATTGATCTTATTCAAACTTCATAAGAGCTTTGTAAAAAAAAAAAATGGATACCTAGCGGGAGAAGGAAAAACAAGTAAAACTTTAAAGATATAAGTATTGAATTTTAATTTCTTTAAAAGTTCGATGGATGCCCCACCAAAAATTACCAGCAAAAGCTCTGCACTTGATTTTCTCTCCCTTCTCCGAAAGAATAAAAATAATTTTTAAAAAGTGAAAATGAAGACGTCTTGGTAGAGGTCTGGAAAGCAATAGGGAATGAGCTTAAATGGTTGATACAGGACATAGTGAAGTGAATAAAGTTGGTTGGTGCTCTATGCTCCAGAGGCAGCAATATCAATAGAATTTTTTTTTACATTTTTTCACTTCAACTTTTTAAAAAATGATAGGTTCCCTAGGACCGGTTTTCTAATGTTCCCTCAGTTATATAACAATTCATTTCGAATTACACATGTACAGAGTGAACAGATTGATACCGGTATCTCTATCATCAAACAAAAAAAAAATAAGTACAAGAGAATGATCAAACTCATCACACTAACTCAATTAAGAGGAAGCAAAGTTGCATAAGCCATTCATCCTATTATCTCCGGATACACACTTACGTTATCCAACGTCTCTTATATTAGTACATGTAAATTATCTCAAAGCTATTGGATAGAAGGAAAAAGTAATTTTTGTCGCTAATCTATTGCCTCGACGTTATTTTCAGAACTTCTTTTTTCAAATTTAAAATTGCTCTTTGCTTATTCGAGTTCTTTAAGTTGCTAACATTATTTCCGTTTTTCTCTACCTTTATTTTATGTCTACATTTAAAACAAATTGTGTCATGTTTGGTGAATTCATTTAATAAATAAATTGTAAAATCCAGATGCGAAAATACCTAGCATTCTCGATAAACAAACATCCTTTATTTACCAGCCCTTACTGTGAACTGAGAAACGCAAAGGAATGTGTTTGGTGATTACTGAGATAGAGCTTTGCATAGTACGAGAATACCGGCTTACCAATAAATACATTATCGTGTTAAACTTTTCAGTCCCGTCAAGAACCATGACGGAACTCAAAATGTAACCTGGAGCAAATTAAGCTCTTCCAAAAAAAAAAAAAAAGTGTTTTAAGTGCTCCTTTCGAATTTTCAAAAGATTTTCTAGGATTAATGTCAAAGAACTTTAAAACTCACTTAAACTGTTTCCTCCTACATCCTTCAACATTTTCATTTGACTGTCCACCCTAGATTTCACTAATGACTACTGGTTATTGCTAAAGTCATAGCCGTAGTGAATCCATGGCAGATTACCACCAGGAAGAAACACTTTTTCTCCCTTGAATAGAAAATATTGCCGCAAACATTTAGCCTCTCGCCGGAAGAAACTGTTGGAAAGTAAATGAAAAATAGCAAATAAAATAATGACTTGCTGGGCTTTCGTAGATTGAGTTTAAAGTGGCTAAAAATAATATTCAAACTTCAACGTAGTTGTGGCTGCAAAACGTCTTGTAATTATACTTCGTAAAACGTGTGAGTTAGCATTGTAATTTTAAGTAGAGTTCAATTGTTTCTCTTATTGCTTTGCACCATTATTGTGTAAATGGTAAGTTAATAGTTTACACAATTTTGCACCGTTTGCAGTCCTCATTTGTTTTCAAGGACAATGTAAATTGCAATATGTGCATTTAATTTTATCTCCTGTTCTCCCGATAAGAAACTCAGTCTACTTTTGTTATGAATCTATTTTCTTTAAATTCATTTGTGTAACAAGGCGCCAGTTTGCAAATTTGGGTTTTGGAAAGCTAATAGTACTATGCTGATTTTTATTCGATTAATTTAATGTTTTTCAACGATTTTGCATTAAGAATGACCGCTCTTGAAGTGCGATAAAGGAAGACAATTTATCTCTTCATTAAAAAATCACCAGCATTTTGTTAATTTCTTTTATAACTTTAGGTAATTTGTTTCTGCATCTCTAGAAAAGACAAGTTCGCGAACTCCATAGCAAACTAGAAGCTAAAATTAAATTTGATAAATGGTCGATCAGGCGCCGTTAAGGCCAATTCGTTGACCTAAAAGCGAAGTCATGAAAAGCACGAGTTGACAATAATTATTATTTATTGTGCGTGCACCGTTAATCAACAAGTGTCAGATAAAGAAATTAAAATACCTGTAAAAGGTATCAAATCTATCAAAGCCAGTTGTACAGTCATCGCGGTTCTTCAAAGACGATGTTTCTGCGTCAAAATGAGTGCCTGGAAAAGAGAATTACAATACATAAGATTTAAAAATTATTGGTGATTTTCCTGTGACAGAATCCACAATCAAAAAGTCTTAAAAGCTATATATATAGCCTATAAATCTATATTGTACATACGCACGAGCGAACCTTTTTGTCGTTATTTGTGTTTTTCTTTATCGCTACATATATTTTAAAATGGTTAAGGACGTTTAATTTTAAAAAAAATAAAATGCAGGATCAAAACTTTCGATTAATTGGTAAATGAAAACTTTGCCTTTTTTTGCCAGCCCACACAGTAATTCTTCAATAAAAAGATACGATTAGCTTATCAAAATTTAATTTTCCTTCAAAGTTAAATTGAAAGTAGAAGGACTTGTCGTTCAAACTTCAAGGTTTCTTTGTCATTGCGTAATGAGAGATTTAGAGAGAGTGACGGAGACAAAGAGAAAGAGAGAGAGAGAGAGAGAGAGAGAGAGAGAGAAAGAGAGAGAGAGAGAAAGAGAAATGATTTTCAGTTCCGATTCTAACTTATCTGGAACCCATAGATTACTTGAAGACCGCTCTGTCACTACTGTGATGTAAAGCACTCGCTGCTTTCTTGACGTGAAATTTTAAGTTTTACAATTTATATCACCATTCCTCTTTGCATTTAAACTGCTGTGCAAAAGCCATGCAAAATGTAACACAGTCTTGAAAAGTTTTATATAAATACATATACAAACACACACACACACACACACACACACACACACACACACTCACCCGAACAGGTTTTTTAAAAGACATTTAAAAAAGAACGATATCGCCTTTTTCATTGCACTTCACACCGAATTGGCTTACTGTCACGAACGGCTTTGCGCTTTACAGTTATAGGTCTACATGAACACTGCCTGTGACAAGATTAAAGATAAGAAACCACCCTAACTCTCACCTAAAACTAAACGAAAAATAAATGAATAACAATTTCATAACAGCATTTTAAGCTTCTACGATATGGAAGATCTATAAATTTATAAACATCGACGGTTTATCTCTCTGCTATATATATTATGATCTCTTCTAGAAAATACTAGTATATATCAGTTTACAACCTTCTAAGCAAACTCTCCATCAATGGTCAGAGAAGAACCAAAGCTCTTAAAGCACTAGCTGAGACTACTGAAAATAGCTCTGGACACTTTCCAAAAACATTAAAACGAAACTGTTGTGTAAGCTACTGAAAAATGGTTCATGAGAGTATCTTGGACATAAGGCTCAATGAAGAAGTGTTACAACTGACAGGCATGAAGCGCTCGTTGATGAAAACAATCTGAGAGAGACAGGCCGTATTAGGCCACATTCACGGGGAAAAAAAGGACTGGAAAAAGATCATGCTTTGTTGAAAATATGAAGGGAAATGAGGCAAAGATCGACAAAGAACATCATATACCGACAGCTTGAATGCCTTGCAACCATGAAACATGCCCAACAACAGGTTTATCCAGCTGGCTGATGGCAGGGTGGAATGGAGGACCATGATAGCCGATGCCTGCACCAGGCGTTACATCTGAGGAAGACGAAAGGAGGTAGCAGAGGGGACACCTAGGAGTTATGACCTTGGTGTGGCTCGGCCCCCATAGAATGTTAGAAGTTCAGAGCCGAAAACATTGCTTGAAAGGGAATTCTTGTCTGAAGACTCTCTGCTGCCTTGCTCTCACAAGAGAATCCTCCTACTCTAGTTATTTACACAGGCTCATTAGTTCAATGATACACGAACAATTTATGCCAGAAAAGACTAGAAGCAAGGATAGCTAAATATATTTACTTATCAAATACTCTCCTAATATTTATCACCTCATTAATACGTAAACATCCCCGGAAGAAGTTCCAGACAAGGAACCTTAAGGAGATGATCGCAGGCCAACCGTGTTAGAGATGGGATTTGACGACTTCCTCCTCCACAGCTAGTGAATTCTACAGTCTTGAACGTTATCACGTATTATCGATAGGTATCTTATTCGGTCATCATGTTTTGTAAATTTTGTGCTTCGGCCATTTCTCTTCCGCAATATGGCAATAGTCCACCCTGTTAGGGCATAATGAGTTAGTTCATGCAAGTTTGTGAGAATGCAGTTGCATGGTTTTTTTTTTTTTTTTT
>BLXT01006697.1:121614-138893 GCA_019648995.1 Plakobranchus ocellatus | reverse complement strand
AAAAAAAAAAAAAAGGCAGCTAAAAAAATTAATCAGCATACAAGAGCTGAAAAATTGAAATAAGTTACAAACAAAACAAAAATAAATAAATAAATGAATAAATAAATAAAGGCTGTTTCAATGATATTTTTAGTTTAATTAAAACCATCTTAGAACATCAGCACAACAATTAAGTAATAAAAAACAATCGTTATTTACTTTCATTATAAACAAATCAACGGATTGTGTTATTGACAAAATACTTGTTTGATCCAGAGTCTTTACTTGCGTCTCTAACTCTTGAGTGTTAACTGTTACTAGTGATAGTCAATGAGAAATCCAGGCATCTTAACATTAAAAATTGTCACAATTGCTCTTAAAGGGCGATCAAGTCACAATATGATAATGTTCTCAAATAACTCAAGTTGTGACATTAGAGACAATATGAATTCGTCAACTTATAAATATTTTCTCATCTTTTTTGCACAGTTAAATCAACGAACCTAATTATTATAGTTGGCATCTACAGACCAGATAGCGTTGGCATTGGGGATCCTAAAAGGAAAGCTTATCGAAAAGATTACCAATGTTTCGAGTTCCCACACTTATAAAAAAATAGGGTTTATTCATAATTTCTTCAACAAACATACTCGTAATTTCTCCAACAAACATAGTCGTAATTGCTTCAACAAAGATAGTCTGGAAAGGTGTATTTTCACTTTGATTGATTATATATTGCTATTTTCCAACATTATAAGCCGAAAGTTGTGAAAGTCTGAAAAAGTATTGTTGAGGTTTGAATCGGCACTGTTGTTTTGAAACTTCCCCAAAAACAGACAGCTATTTTCTCTTTCTTAGGGCTGGCCTTGAAAATTTTTAGGCAAACTCGCAATTTCCTTGAAGTCAAGAACATCTTCTTTCAGCAATTCATGCACAATTGGAGTTTTTTTTTAATGTTTGGTTATTCGAATGACTGTGGTCCATTTTCCAGTTGTGTTGATGTCTGTCGCCTTGCTTGACTGTTCTACCCTTAACAAGGCCACTTGCTCAAGCCACTCAAAGCTCGGGTTTTGGATAACGTGCTTGTTGCGGGTTTGTCTGAATAGAAACTTGCGTTACTTCTTTCTATCTATTATTCAGTCTTTCCAGTACTTAAATGTGCAATTGATACTGCCTTTTTATGTCTTTTCTGCAAGTAGTGGTATCCTAACCTTGGCAAAGATTCCATGCGCTGTTGAATCGAGTCATTTTCACCAATAAACACGTTCCCACGTTAATGTATTTTCCTGTATTGTTAACAGCCAGCAATTGATAAGGATCTAACTTTTAAAAATCCTTTCTGAAACTCTTTTTACTGATGCACAACTTGCCAAGGATTAACGAATTGCAAACGTATTTTTTATTCGCTGTTTAAAGTTAACAAGTAGAGGACCGCATTATCTGACCAATAAATTCCAGGGTCTATTTCTTTCTGCCTAATGACATGCAACGTCAAATACAGTCTCCAATACAGAGTTAACACATTTAGTCTATCACACCCCCGAATTAACGATTAGTTGAAAAGGTCACAGGGCATTTTAGAAAAAGATATGAAAGAGATGGGAAGAAAGGTGAAGAAGATAGAATTGGAACTATCAATGATGAGAAAAAAAAAAGAAAGGATCAAGAGGAAGACTCAGGAGCAATGATGTGAAAAGTATTCAAAGAAAAAAAAAGGGTGCTCTTAAAAATTTCATAAGAAAAGGTGCTTTATATGTTTTTGTCTTAAAGATTTCGGTAGAAAGGTGCTGTACATGTTTTTATTGTAAAAACACATAGATATCTTTTTACAAGTATAGAAGCATTGACAGCTAGATATAGACATAAAAAGAAAGAAAACATTGGGCCAAGAAGATAATAAAAATGTGTGGAAATTTCTGGACGAAGAGAGGCTGGAGAAAGACGAAATTAAAGAAGATCATACTTTTTATAAAACGCTGAACCATATATGCAAGAGCTTACTAACAGCGATAATGAAAGAATCAATCAGTCTTTGGTAACATAGAACTACAGAAATAGTGGCTCTTATTTTGCTTTCGTCATCTTTAGAGTCTCATGCGTTTAGGAGAACATAAAACCAAGAACTGCAGTCAACGTTGTAATGTCGAGTATTTTGCAAAGCTAATAATTAGCACGACAATTATCTCTTTTTACTCGAGATTGTCCATGCACTTTTTTCTCTTCCATTCCCTCTAATGTAGAAAGAGGAGAGACAAATATGTCTTTCGACTTGAATAGTTGGAGACGCATTATGTTTTGTAATAACTGACTTGAGGAGATCGAACAGTTGAAGTGATTTACATTGTTTCTGAATATGCCCAACTGATACAGAATCGATGCGCATAAGAAAAAGAGCGATAACTAAAAAAGCAATCTCTTACATTGAAAGAGGAGTATAAAATCATAAGTTCATTCAAATCATTCTCTCATTCGATCGTACATTCATTCATTCATTCTTTCTCTTCCTCCTCTTTCTCGTCGTCGTCGTCGTCGTCGTCGTCGTCCTCCTCCTCCTCCTCCTCTTCTTCTTAATTCCTCTTCCTCCGCTTCCTCCTCCTCCTCCTCCTCATCTTCTCCTTTTTGTTCTTCTTGATTAATCAATGTTTGCCTTTAATTCTTTTACATTCCAGACAGAGGAAATAATTAGTGTTTAATTATCCATCGAACGATAGTATTAAAAAAAAAAACTTTCAATAAAAGGGGAGGAATGTACCAGTATTTGAATTCTTCGCTTATAGGCTAACATTGTGTGTACCAACATATCCGAATATTTTGGAGACACCTAAGCAGGAAAAATGGGTTAGAAATAGAGATGCAATTATGTAAACAGTAGAGCCTGGCAACTACACTGTCGTGACAAAGAAAGTCAATAGATTAAGTGTCTTGGATGCCACAATAAAAATTACGCAACAGATAACGAATCTTCCTAAGAGAGAGTCGGTGAGTCTGGGAATAACACGACTGAGCTTAAAACACCAGATTCGAATCCCACAACCAGAATCATTGTCCAACGTGGCCAAATTTTTGTGCTTAAAAAACCCAACACATATAATCAATCTCAGCCATATCATCAAGTATATGAATATGATTTATAGAAAACAGTGACCGAGTTTTATTTTGAGGTTTTGCGAAGTGGTATTATAAGCTGATTAATATATATATGTCATATTCTGGAGCAATTAACGCAAATCAATGAAGTCTGATTTTATTTTAATCGCAATTTTGACCTGATTACTGTACAATACATTTCTTGTGTTAAATGCAACGCTTGATATTTCGTTAAAAATAGCTTGCCGTATTTTAATCAGCAGTTTGGGCATGTTTTATTGAGTAGCGAGAGGCAATAGAAACACAAATTTGACTGTATTAGAGAATTCCAACGTCCCAATACAGGACGTTATTGATATAATATTATTATATATGCTTATTGTGAAATGCTGTTTACACCAAGAAGAAAATCGTTGTTCTTCATTAAAGATTGAAAGATCAAGAAGCTCAACATTGCAAGATTTGATTGTAGTAAATATTGAATCAATATCTCGCAGACTTATTGAAGCACATAGTAACCTTTCGCCCCTGCTTTTTGGCAATAGTATGTCTTCTCTTATTATGAAATATTGTTTCTTTAAATAATGCCATATGATATATATCTAAAATGTGTAGACATCTTATGGCCCGGGTTGACGTATTGCGCACAAATCTAGCCTGGTCATCGGGCCTTGCGTCAAGGCAGGCGGTTATCATCATTATTGTTTTTATTAAAACGATCTGAAGCGCTTTCCGCCTAATTTAACAACAGTTCACGATGTCCATCCATACATTTCTAGTTTGATTAAAATCTAATTTAATCTAGTTTCATCTAGTTTTCCGTGTTCTTGCGATTTTTCTTAAAAGAATATACTTTCAACTAGTTATTCTTTGAACATCTTCTTGATGGCTTGCACTTTCGATGAATAAATAAATTTTTTTGAAAATGTGTTAACTGTCACGAGTAGCTTAGTGCTGTTAAATTATATATCTAGTTGAACACTGCCTGTGACAGTGAGTTCTTTTGAATAGACTAAAGAACAGAAATCAGTAAGTGCGACACACAGTCTGTATCGTCGGCTATTACAAAACCCACACTGGAGGCGACGCCGCGCAAAGAGAGAGAGAGAGAGAGAGAGAGAGAGAGAGAGAGAGAGAGAGAGAGAGAGAGAGAGAGAGAGAGAGAGAGAGAGACGAATGGCTTAGTGCTGATTATTTGTAGACAAAAGTCATGAAAGTCTTGCCAAAAATTGAACGAAAAATTTATTAATTTGAATTAAGGAACAGTTTCAGAACAGCAATTTAATTTTTACAGTTATTTAGACCTACAAGTTCTCTTATCAACGGCGTGTCTCTATGCGGTCTCTGCAAGCTCTCTGCAACGATCTCACAATCATTCCTATATACCCAGCGCCCACGGTTTCTAGAAAGTACTAGTTATTCAATGGATGAACCAATAAAACAATATAATACAGGCAACATATTCTAGAACATTTTTGAACAAAGAAGAGATTACGGAATGGTGTAATCAAGGTTAGCTAAAAATATTGGCCAATCAAACTTCAACACTTTACACACACCCCCCATGGATATGGTTTCAAAACTTCCTGCAATTAAGTTTTCCACACCTTCGAGTCCTTCTAGAGATTCCCAGATCTAAAGAGGTAAACAAAGCTAAAACGAAAATAGAACTACAAAACTAAAATAGGTCTTACTTAGGCCTACTCAAGATCTGACCAAACATTACAATTAGAGATAGCAACTTTACAGTAGTGACAAAGAAAGCCAATAGATTAAGTGTATTAGATGCCGTGCAAATAAAATAGAATTCATAGCAATCAATTGTCTCATTAATTAATTTTGTTCTGTTTCGTCTCTTAAATTACGTTTTAAAACAATGTGAATATCTGCATTACCCTGTTGATATCGACTGTATGAGAACGAAGGTTTGAATTTTAATTTGCATTTTCATTCATCACCTCGCACAAGTTTGTGTCCAAAATATTTTGCATGCTGTTGTATCCCTTTGTATCTAAAAGCACTAAGGTCTTCTTTGCACAGTGGAAAAATGTGTTTGCTAATAGAAGTTCATGTGTCCTCCTTGTCTGAATGTGACATATCCACATATTGAGAGTCATGGGTAGTTCAATTTGCAATAGGTAAACCCATCCCACAAAGCAATATTTATGACTAAATCGAAGGCAAAAGAGAAGAGTCATTTTATATTAATGACCTGAATTCGTTTGAGACTGTTCCATGCGAATGATTATTTGCTGTAATGTTACTGCATAATTATCGTACAGATTCTTGATAGATGAAAGTGGATAATAATTACGTTTTAATTAATCGAATGCCTTGCTTTATTACACAACGTTGCCTTTTGTGCGGGTCTTCCTGCCGAATAATGACGCCAACAAATAGCAAGCTCCACATATCATTGCTGTTATGAAGCTACAAGAGCTTTTATTGCAAACGCCGAGGCCTCTCAAAATTAAGGGTTTTGCTTTTATAGCGCAAGCTATCCACAATAGAATCCACGGTCTCCCTCTTCATTAATGGGATGAGTTACGGTCTTCCTGTATGACTGTTGAACATGTTTTGGTCAGCATTAAAATCTCTTACTGTATGTTTACGAATTTCATTACTTTCTGTTTGTCAGCAGTTGACTTACACGCGCACTGCAAATTCAACTGGAAATACCCTTGAATTAATTGTCCAGATTTTAGCTCTCCTGCTGAATAATGCAGTACTCCATTTCCCTGAGCGCTTGTTTAGTTGCCTCAAAACTAGACAGTGAATTCGATCGAAGTTTTCAGTTTGCAGTGTCAACTTTCGCTCCATGTGTCTCTTTAAGCAAGAGTTGATTTACAATGGTCCCTTTGTTATCTTGTGCGTTTTATAAAGATGTGTCTTAAACTAATTCGACTCTTTGTGAAGAAGAGTAATTAAAATATACAATTTTAAAGAAAAAGGAAGTATAGAAACCAATGTAATTTTTCTTGGCAACATTATTTTGAATAGTATTAGAAATGCTTATTTTCATCACTATTGAAACATTATTCCCCATCTTAGAATAGGCCTATATGGAAGAAAAATAAAATGTATATACAATTTTGACTGATACTACTAAGTCAGGCGCAAAGAGGTCTTACATGCAAACATAATATTAATTACCTTACAAAACATGATGAAAAAAAAATATTTGAGAAATCGAGTCTTAGGTTTAAGTTTAATCTTATCTTTAGTTGATCTCGTCTTTTTTTTTTTTTTTCTTGACATCGATTCTTTTCTGCTAAAAGAAGTTGATTACGTTGTTTTCTCACCCGAGGAATTGGCTTTATTTTTTTTTTATCATCTCCTTGTTTCCAGTTGTTGATTGTGCTCCTTTTCACAAAAAAGAAGTACTAGTCATAAGATGGAACTTGCAAACTGATCTTTCAGAGCTCATTTCTTTGTTTTTACTTTGCTACTTTTGTCAAATATTGCCTTTACAAGTTTCATTTCTCGGGTACAGTTTTGAGCTTTATATATCTCAGTTTACAGAAGATCACTAAGACTTCACGGACTTATTTTATAATAAAATATACGGCATGAGAGAAATAAAAAAATGATATTCATCTCAGAGCGTTTGCAAAACCATCAGATTATTTTCTGCTTAGCGTTTTTCGCATATGACATTTTCCATTTCTTTACATACACCATGCTTTTTAAAAAATTCAGTTAGAACCTTCATATGTTTCAAGCATAAGATTAACCAAAAAAAAAAATGTTGCATCGTTTGCTGAGCTTCAGTAATTTAGATTTATTATTCTTTCTATTTCAATTCGTTGTGTATTTTTTTTTCATGGGCGCTCTAGCAATTACATTTATAAAAGCAGCACTTTTCAGATAAACATTAGTTGTGCTTTCTAGAGGAAGAAAATTCATAGGCCTGCTCGATCATTAAAAAGATCTTAAGCACATAAATAAAACAATACAAGTGTTTGTGGACATACGTGTTTTATGATTTTGTATGTATGTGAATATATGATTAACTATGTATTATGAATATTTGAGTGATATGAGTTATAAATGTAATAAATAATTTCTTTTAAAGATTTATTCAAGTTTATATTCGGCCCCTTAACTGCATATTTTCGCTATATTACAAAACTTCAACTCCCATGCCTGTCAGCTCCCACCTTTCTACAAAAAACTTACATATAGTTTTAGTGAGGAGAGGTGGGCTGTATATATAGATCTAAAAGGACTCTTGTCCGTGGCCAATTCCTAATTGGTGTGCAACTACAACGGGGCAAGAACCTGTCTGAAAAAAAGGAAGAAAACATTAGACACTACAAAATTTTACAAGTCATATGTAAAAATTATATAAATATAAACGTTATTATCCTTTCATTTTGGCTTTGTAATATCTTCGATTTTAAAGCCTTGTTCTAACCGAGAGTCGACGTGGATTTTTGTTTGTTTTGTCCCCAACATAATACAGTGAAATGAACCGAAGCCTTCTTTCATTTCTATCGCTTCTTTTACCCTTTAACTATCTGAGCGATCGACCCAATCAGTTTCAGTTATTGTTAAAAAAATCCTTTGGAATGTTAGGAAGTCGATTGTATAAAAGAATGATGAAAAGTTTCTTTCCAAATTTTTTTTTTCGTTAAAATATGTTTTGTAAAAATAAGTAAAATTAAAATAAATACTAAGACAAGAGTATTAATGATAACATTCAAACATAGATGCCGATACTTTTTTTTAGGAAAATTATGGAGTGAAATTTAAAGTCTTCATTTATATTGACTCTTCCACAGAAAAAAATGGAACTATCCTCAATGAAAGAAAAACAAGATTGAAATTAATATTCTATTTTGTCCTGTAGAAATCAGGTAAATTGCAATGAGTGTAGGACAAATAATAATAATGCAAATTATTTCGGAAAAAGGATTCATTTACTTATTTGATAATCAACCACATCATGCATAGACTACGAAAAATGTGTTAAAGTTGTCTTATTAAGCATTTTATTTTAACGACATCCATATAGTATGGAAAAGTTGCGGTTTAGAAATATGACAACGCTTGGCTCCGATAGACTATCCATTAGGCCTAGAATTGACAGTCACTAGTGCAGTGTCTTCGTGTCACGTGGAACAGTTTGCAAAAAAAGAAGAGTTTTCATCGCTGCAGAGTGTAAATAAAAGCCATTGCAGCTTGCAGCGAGTTTAATTTTGTCATTTTGCCTCAACACGATGAAACTGTTTGCACTTTTATATATCTCTTAAATATCTATATTTCCTCGTAAGACTGCTCCAAATTCTGGTGGACATCGAAGCAAAGCATTGATACATTATTGCCGAGGCATTATATATAGATCCCAGTAAATGAGCATTTTGAAAAATTGCTTTTTTTTTCCGAATCCTTCTGAAACCTACTGAAACCATCCGAAACCTAACGAAACCATCCGAAACCTACCAAAACCTTCGGAAACTATGATATCTTTAGGCTATGCAAAACGTACGGGTCCGGCCCCGGTTCCCGCGTAGGACTTCACCACACGTCAAACCAAAAGCCCGGCTTGGGGCCTTTTTTTGCATCCAGACGTAAAGGCCTGGCCTGTGGCTATTTTACGCGCTAAATAAAAGATAAAAGAGGGGGAGTGAGGGAAGGCATAGAGAAGTGGTGGGGTGCTAGTCATGTTAGATTAAGTTAATGGCACGGAATCGATGCAACTTACAACTGATTTGTGGTGGTAATAATTGAATACATCTGAATACTAGATCTATACTCATCTTGATCATTCAACGTGAATTATCATTAAAGATAAGTAATATAACTCCGAATTTTGCCAATAGAATAGAGAAGTTATTGACTTTAACAAAACAGAAACACTTGGTAATGGCGAACAAAATAAACAGACACTCTTGATGTAGCAAAATTCTAGTAACGAAATTCTCGTGCGATCTCAAAAGACCTTATCACTACACTTATAATGGCATAGAAAAAATAAAAGTACCACACTTGAGAACAGCTACAAATTTTTTCACTAATCTTGTTTGTTTCGTTGGTTGAAATTACAAGATAGGGTAAAAGCAGCATGTTCGAGAACAGAGTTTCAAGTGTTTTAGGGATTAACGTTTTTGCTTTAGGAATTTAATAATTTAGTACTTTTAAATTAATCCATTATTTTGTTAATCTTGTTCATATAACGTTGAAGTGGCACTATTTTACTTTTTAAGTTTTACTCTCAACTATTTTTTTTTCAAAAATGGTTGTTAAAAAGAAACAAAGTTGATATAATTATATTGAAATTTGTGCTTATATCATTTAATCTTTCTTGCACTTAGTTTTGCAACATTCAGACACAGCATAATTATGAAAGGCAATAATCTGTCATTTTTATCTTTGGTTCTTATGTGTATCAGAATATGCAAATTGCATTTTCTTACTGTTTATTCATTACTGATGATATTATTTTAATTATTATTTTTGTTTAAACTATGATGATTATTTTATTTATCTTTCTTAAACATGTTCACCTTATTCTATGGCGAGTAAAAATGGCGTTGGCTTTAGTGGCATAAGGGCTAGCGTCTCGCCCTAGAATCTGTTGTTACCTCTCTGTCGCAGATTTGAATGAAAATGTGTTCCCTCTGCCTGGCCATGAAAAAAGACAAAGAACCTGAGATTTACAATCGAGCTAAATAATACAAATTACGTAAAAATTTATGATCCGTTCTAAGGCTATTTGTTTTTACCTATGTGCCTATAAACAGAGAAAAGATACTACTTTCTCGCAAAAAAGGATAATTTATCTGAGTCAGTCTATACATTATGAAAGATTGCATTTAAATGAAATTGTGCATTCTTATTTTGCTCATCTCCCAATGTTTATTCCACGAGCTCTTATGATTTATTTTATAGTTTACGGGGCACATAATACACTTTAAAATCAATTCTCATATATCGTTTTGAATATGCTGAACACATTTCTCTATACGATTTTATAGGTGGTATTTTCTAATATCTTTTAAAAATTTTCAATCACTCACTCGGATCCACAATTTTTAAAACAATTTGTTGTGTATTGATCAAATATCATCCTCATTTTTCATCAAATTTACTTATTACTGCACAATCTTCATCTTTGTTAAGCTAATTCGACAAAATTAACTTGCATTTGAATTAGAAGACGTTTAAGGTAACAATAACATATTTCACGGAATATTTTTTTTCTTTCAATTTATATTTTCAAAAATTAAACTGACCCCCTCTGTATAAGAAATTTGATAATGAACGATCCAAACTCATTCATTTGAGGTTTTTTACCCTTTTACTAGTACATTTTTATATCGCTCGGCTTCGCAGTATGTCAATCTTCCAGTGCCATCTTTTCAGATTTTTCTTTGGCTGCACCGCTTCTTCCTTGGCCACCATACTGCATAAAGTTACCTTAAACAATTGTCTTTTTGTATGTATGCATTATGCCGATATTTTCCTTTTTATTTGTAACGATGCAGACGTCCATATGGCTTCTTGAACTCTGTAGTAAAATATTATTCAAATACACTATTAATTACATTCCTTAAGAATACGACCTCCTCTCTTCGTACTACACACGTATTTTATTTTTCTGTACGGATACTTACACCCATCGAGTGCCATGTTCCACCGACCTTGCCTTCATATTTTATCTAGGTCTGATGTGTGCCGACCGGCCAGGAGGCGACCAAGACCTGACGCCGAAGCTAGGACAACAGACAGACGCAGATCAAGACCAGAATTCGGGCACAGAGACTCTCGGACAACGCCTCTTACAGGTACGGGTCTTGTTTTTTTTTTTTTCGAAGTGTCTAGGTAGACCCCAATTGGGGACTACGTAGTCATGGTGGCTAGGTAGACCCCAACTTGGGACTACGTAGTCATGGTGGCTAGGTAGACCCCAACTTGGGACTACGTAGTCATGGTGGCTAGGTGCTCCCCAAAAATGTTAGATTGTGTCCTCAATGCTCGGTTGAGTTAAAAAGGAGTATACATCTCTATGCCCTTAGTTGAATTTTTTTAAGGAAGTGTAAATGGGTTAAATAGGTGGGTCCAATGCCTCTCAGAGGATACAGTGGAGGATGACAGGAATTCAGCTATTATTGTTGGACAAGCTTTAAAAGCTTCTCTCATTTTACACAGATGTTAAAGAAAAGAGAAGAAAAACTATTTGAGCGCCTTGTAATAGGCCAGGGCAGCCAGCTGATCAGCTATGCCAACCAGAGGTTGAAAGGTCTGAAGTTCGCAGATTGTCTTGTGTACAGAAAAGTAACATTCAGGTAAGTCAAGTGTCAAGAGCTAAGTTGAACTTAAAATCTAAATCTAGATCTAGTCCTTTTCATTGTAAAGGATAGATAGTGATGTACAATCTATGTCCTGTGTATCATGTAACCGCTAGCCTAGATCTAGATTCTACATGATACATAGAACACAGATCGTACATCATTCACTACCTATATTAACTTCACACTGAAAATAACTAGATCTAGATCTAGGTTCTAAGTTCAATTTGGCTCTTAACACTTGACTTATAATCCGAATGTTACAAAGATCTAAATCGCTTCTTGTTTCAATCCTTTGTTTTTTTTTATTTTATTTTTTTTTATTTTTCTTTTGACTATCGCAGAAATCACTTCTAACTGCGAATGTCCGAGGTATGTAAACACTCAAAGAGTGCTGTTGTTGATGTTCCCGAAGGAATGAATGCTGTTTTTCTATGTCCCTGATAGAGAGAGAGCTGCTGTTAATGTCCCTGATGGAGAGTGATGGAAAGAGTGCTGTTGTTAATATCCCAGATGGATGGAGAGAGTGCTGTTGTTAATGTCCCTGATGGAGACAGTACTATTGTTGGTGTCCCTGATGGAGGGAGTGTTGTTGTTACTTTAAATTTGGGATCTGTGAGAACAAGAGGTCGGCCAAAAGCTCAAGATCGCATTAACAAATTTGCCAAGAAAAGGAAGTTGGCAACAAATTCTGTTGTTGGAGAGAGTGCTGTTGTTGATTCGTGTGGTGTTTGTGGAGACATAGAGCTTGCAAGGGGGTTTTGTGTAAATGGGATGATTAAACGGGTAGATTGTGACTTCTGTAAACAGTGGTTTCAATGTTGTTGTTTACACTTTTGTTCTGCCCCACGTCACTATACATATGTTTGTAATGCGGTAAATGTTGGCGTGTGAGTGATGTGTTTAATAAATTATAACTGCAACTGTTATACATCCCTGTTTGTAACTTTCGGTGTAGTTAAAATTGTTATTTCACCTCTGAAATTTTGTTTCATCAATGAAAAAATGTCATTTGAAGACCATGTATATTTTGCTTATTTAGAGGGAAAAGTTATCATTAAATTATGTGTAATGCGTTTCCCTTATGGTTTACACTTGCTGTCTGAACAAAATGGTCTTTTATATTGACATGTTCAATTGTAATATTTGTATTTTATTGTGTCTTCTTTGTTATTCGTTGTTTAATGGTATACGTATCTAATTTTATCTAACATTATGTTCCATTTCTATTACATGTTTTATTTCAACAGAGTTAAATAAATTTACTTGGAAGACAAGACATATGTGTGTGTTTTGTGTTTATAACTCAATTGGGGACTACGTGGCCATAGTGGTTAGGTGCTCCCCAATAGGGGACTACCTAGCCTCTTCCTTTTTTTTTTTTTTATCTATTTCAAATCTTTAGTGAGATTTTGGCACTGGTAGCCTGCATCTCACACTGAGGTTTCAGCAGCAATCATAACCTTCTTCAATACCTAAATTTACTCTGCGTACATTTTTGTTTATGATAATTTCATTGCGAGTTTTATGCTCAATCGTCCTTCCTATCCTTATTCATCTAGAAATCCAAGTTGTAAATCTGTAATTAAAAATATCATGCCATAGTGGCGCAGATCTGAGATATGTTCCAGACTCTCTTTCTCTTTCACTCTTTCTCTCTTTCTATCTAGCTATCTCTTTCTCTCTCTCTCTCTCTCTCTCTCTCTCTCTCTCTCTCTCTCTCTCTCTTCCTAGAAAGAGAGGAGTACATAAAGAAATTGTACAGTAAAATGCTTTATTTCGACTCTGTAGTACACAATAGATTAATGATTGCAATGTGAATGTACAATTATCACCTTAAGTTAACTTTTAAGATTCAAGCTTTTGCTAATCCGGTATAGCACGCCAGAATGACTCTCACGCCAGGTAGACTCTAGAGTTAGATTGGCGGCCGCCAGAAACACCCTAGAGTCTATGTGGCGTAAGCCCCGCTTACGCCAATCTTACTCTCTTCACGCCAAAGCCACTCTACTAAGGGAAATCACCCGCTCTTGAAAACTTTAATTAAGCGAGAATTATATGCCAATTAATCGTCACAAATCCGATGATTCAAAGCTTTAGCTGGTTGAATATAAAGGCTTATTACCTCGCTTAAAGTTTCCAAGCAAAGCGACCCCCCCTCCCCTCCCCCCGTGAGATATTAATTTGCGCTGAGTTAGTTTGACTTCAATCATTCCGTTTGTAACCACGATATAGCCTATACTTAATGTAAGGATTAAAGACCATTTTTTTCCATATTGTATTTTAAAATATATATGTATATATACACATATACATATCTTTTTATGTTTCAAGCTCTGGCGTTTTAATTTTTATTGTTTTTGCTGAATTGATGTACATCATTGCTCGAATTACTTTTAGGCCTACAAGGAGACTTTATTTATTATAGCGATAAAAAAGAATGAGATGGTTTTTCTACATGGTCGGTTAATTTTGTTGCTCAGTATGTAAAATTATATATAAATTTTATGATTGGTTATTTTTTCAGGATTGCTTAATAACCATACGAGAAACAATTTAAATTGCAGTGGAAACCCGTTCGTGGAAGAGGTTTGCATTTTGTAGCTTTGAAATAAATCAATTTTCATTTTGACAGTGAACGTTATTCTAAAAGTTAATCAAACATTACTCAATGTAAAAGAAGAAAGGAACAGGTACAAAGATAAACATATACTACAGACCAGATGCAATCAAAACTCCTTTGATTTATTTTGCCTGAGGACTACTATTGTTCAGAATATGTACATTTAGGCTCAGGCTGTTTTTTTTTTGTTATAAGAATAGTGCTGTTGTGAGTATATCTATTCAGTATCAGTCTGTGCTGTTCTGCCAACTCCACTGGCAGTTTGGGCTCTCCCCTATACAGTAAGAAAAACGCAGAGATTTTTGTGGAACGATTTTTGGTTGTACAAAAAGCAAAAAGGATGCCTGGGAGCACTTTTGGCCAGTCGTTGACGAGAGAAGCATCACTGAAAAGCTTCATCACCAGGCCCCTAATCGTTCTGTTGCTTCGCTCAACCAGCCAATTAGCTTAGAGCTAAAAGGGACACGTAACTTTCTGTTTGACAGGTAACAATCTGTGGACCTCTGTAGATAAACTGCTTATAAACGCTCGGCCTTTGTCGTTAATAGATATCGAAACATCCATGGCAACAAATGCAACCATACAAAAAGTTTGCAACTGCTTTCGCGTTTCCTCTGTGCAATGCTTCTGTTTCGGTCTATTTACTAAAATACATGTAATTAACAGTCAACACCAAGTAAGTGAACCCTTCTTTGGATAATGGCATGGAGCAAATGATGACTCCAATATGGGACCATAGATACGTTGTATTTCGACAGGAACAATCTGTTCTGATTCATTTTGAGGGCGGGCCCCTTAGCGTTCGCAAATCACATCTTTAATGTTATTTACATATTTACGGATAGATGGCCACCACTCTCTTAAGCTATTTTCTTCCTCTGTTTGATCAAAACCAAGGTTACTTCCAAGAGCATTGGATTCTACACTGTCACCAAAACCTGTATGAGCGCGTGGGACAATTTCTCCTAGTTCCTTTTCGTCTCTGATGAACTTTAAAGATGACTCAGTATAACATTTCTAAAAATATCAATAATGATTAAACGGAGGAATTAGTAAAATAAAAAAAAAAAAAAGCGCACACACTTTGACTTATTGCACACAATAGATTTATACAATAAGACTAACTTTAGTTCCGTCGGTATACAAAGTCATCTGTTCTTTCATCTATAAACTCTTTTTATTTCATGTGAAAACATTTCCATTCAGCTTATTACACTGCAGTCACATTTTGCTCTATGAATTCACCTGGCATGTAAGACCTAGTATTGCTCTTTTTTAAACTGATCATTGCTCTCATATTTAACATTTAACTCCGTTCGAAGGGGTGCCCATTTAGATCTAGTAATAAATAACTGCAAGAACGATTCTCACATACCCAACACTAAGCTCATTGTATTGTAAAAGGTTGAGCCGTTCAACACTTTCATTTTGAGCATGGGAGTTGTGCATGCACAAATCCAGGAGTATGATGACGTCAGACCCACAAAAGGATTTTAAATTTGGAACGAAGTTAACTTTGATTCCCATGCTTGACCATAGGGTGGAGGATCGCTTCCAGTGAATAAAATTTTGCAGCTGCTCGCCTGAAATTTTTCCTTTTTCCAAGATTACCATATCACGAAGATGGATATATTTTTTTTCTTTAAAAAATCTTCAAATTCATCAAAAGTGAAAAACATTTTCCCCCGCCAAGAACAAGCGCTATAAAGATTTTTATTTTTTGTTTGCAATTATTCTCCGGTGGGCTAGAATCGTTTTCGCGTAGACAGAGACAATCTGGCGGCCGCCAGACAGATTCTTAAGTACTTTGGCGGCCTCCAGGCAGACTCCAGTGTTTTTGGCGGCCGCCATAGCGACTCTAGAGTCTTTCTGGTGGCTGCCAATTTGACTCTAGTCTCTTTCTAAGGTAGAGTCATTCTGACGTGCTACACCGGGCTTTTGTTTTCAAAGCTTCCCACGCTCTGAATCTTTGACCTTACTTATTATCTAAGAGAGTTTGGTATTTTTTTTAAAATAATGGCTTGTATTACTTTTCATAAATAATAATTATTGTTATACATACTATGCATGTGTAGTTGTCTGGACCATGAGCCATTTAAATCAATTAAAAAAAAATCAATCAACCTATCTCCATGAAAAAAAATATTAACTTTCTTATTTGTTCTTTTTTAAAGCTTCTTTCATTCTTTCTGCTTCCAGGAACCTATTTGGATTGGCCTGATTGTCATTCTGAGCGTAATCTTTTTGTCTGGCGTGTTCTACTTTATACGCAGAAAGTGGGGTCGAAAGTTCAATTGTTGTGACATAAAGACGCCAAAAGGTGACACCACTGTTCCATTTGCTAGAGTCTAGTTCTATGGTCTCTTTGTTTATTTTCATTAGCTTTCTTTTATTTGTCCTTTTCTCTTTATGTGTCCTCGCGCGCTTTGTTATTTTTCCACCCTTAACATTGACTCTCTCTCTCTCTCTCTCTCTCTCTCTCTCTCTCTCTCTCTCTCTCTCTCTCTCTCTCTCTCTTTCTCTCTCTCTCTGATGTCTGAGTATGCGTGTTCGAATCACTTGTAGTCCCGTTGTTTTCCCATTCAGTCGGCTTCCGTGTGCTCACTTCAGTGACTTTTTTGTCTTTATGTTATACCTTTACTAGATCTTAAGGCGTGTTCACACCATAAGTATTGGATGCCCTTCCGTTGATGACGGTCCGTCGAAATGAAAAGAAATTCTCTAAACGTTATGCATCCGTTCACACCAACTTCGTTTGTTAGTGTGCCGTCCGATTTCTTTTTTTTTTGTTTTTTGTTTTAATGGAGCCACAAAAATTCCCTGACACACTGACACCTCAATCCTGACCGTGCCCTTAGCGCACGAGGAGCCGCATTCCTCAGCATAAGTGAACTTAAGAGACGATGAACCATATTTTAAAATCTTGCAGGCACACAACTGTGCTCAAGCGTCATTTTACGACATCACCTCTGCGCACATTGCACAATGCCGCGTGAAACTGACGACTCTTAATTTTTTTTATTTTGACAATTAATACAGCGAAACGCGAATTGCTCGTTAGCGCTGTGAAGCCTACCCTACTAATTACATTTAGCCGTTACTACAATTAAGAACCAAGAGCAAGATCTAACTAATTTGGAGCGTCTATTAACATTCAGAATCATTTTATTTATTATTTATTGTTTATGATTAATTGCAGGTTTTAAAAGACAAAATAACATTCCAGTGTGCGCACACACATACATACATACACGCTCTTCCTCTCTCTCTCTCTCTCTCTCTCTCTCTCTCTCTCT
>BLXT01006697.1:77580-88790 GCA_019648995.1 Plakobranchus ocellatus | reverse complement strand
GAGAGAGAGAGAGAGAGAGAGAGAGAG
Source organism: Plakobranchus ocellatus (assembly GCA_019648995.1). Lineage (NCBI taxonomy): Eukaryota > Metazoa > Mollusca > Gastropoda > Plakobranchidae > Plakobranchus > Plakobranchus ocellatus. The sequence goes on along the minus strand of BLXT01006697.1, from coordinate 88,763 downwards.
AGAGAACTCTTAAAATTTTGAATATGGATCTAATCTAAATTTATATTTTATTCAGGTCTATCTAGAGCTAGAATCTTGGTCCACAGCTGAATCGTTAGTATATCTGTATTTAAATCTATAATTTTATTAGATCTCGGCCTAACTCAATGGATTTGACGAGATCTTATATAGGATAAGGATATTAATTTCATTTTTTTTTAGATGATCTATTCTAGGCCATATCTGCTATACTGAATACATTAAGAGGTCTACTCTGATCTTCAGTTAAGGTCTCGTGCGTTGGGCTATCGATAACTGGTCTGCGATGCCCAGAACTGATTTGGCCTGATTAATTAATTATAATGTACAAGATAATAATAAATAGACTGAATTGATCACTTTATCTAAATTTAGTTTTGCATAGTGAAAAATCTACTTATTTGATAGAAAAGCGGTCGAAAACCCGAATTTTTTCACGAATCGAGTGAGTCTCCACCAGTCTGGGGCACCAGGAATTTTACTGCATGCAGCAAACGGCCCGGCACCAGCCTGGGGCGGTCATCGGGTGAATCGCCACGGCTGGGTCATTGTTTTCAGGTAGGAAAACAAAAAGGCTAGATTGGTGTGCTGCCATCGCTGGCGCATTGCCATTCCAGCCCCACGGCCGGTGTAGCACGCCAGAATGACTCTACTCTAAAAAGACTCTAGAGTCAAAATAGCGGGCGCCAGAAACACTCTAGAGTCTCTATGGCGGCCGCCACAAGCACTCTGGAGTCTGTCTGGCGGCCGCCGGATTGACTCTGTCTACGCGAAAACGACTCTAGCCCAAGGGAGGATAACTTTAAACAAGAACGAAAAATCGCCTAAAGTTATTGTTTTTGGCAGGGGGAAATGGCTTTCACTTTTGATGAATTTGAACATTTCTTTCAGAAGAAATTATATCCATCTTCGAAATATGATAATCTAGGAACAAAGAAAAATTTCAGGCGGGCAACTGCAAAATTTCATTCATGGGACGCGATCCTCCACCCTATGGTCAAGCATGGAAATCAATGTGAATTAACTTCACTCCAAATCTGAAATCCTTTTGTAGGTCTGACGTCATAATGTTCCTGCAACTCGTCCGTCCTATAATTCCTGGAATTTCGCCTGCGCAACTCCCATGCTCAAAATGAAAGTGTTAACAGCTCATGATTTTACAATGAGTTTAGTGATGGGTCTGTAAGAATCGTTTTCTGCAGTTATTTATCACTAGAACTAGCAGGGTAACTGTTCGATGAACGGAGTGACATGTAAGATATAAGAGCAATGATCGGTTTAAAAAAGGACAATACTAACTCCGACATGTTAGGTGAATTCATAGACCAAAATGTGACTGCAGTGTAACAAGTTGAATGGAAATGTTTTCACATAAAACAAAAAAAAGTTTATAGATGAACGGACAGATGACTTTGTACACCGATGGAACTAAATTTAATAAGTCTTCTGGTATCTAGGAATAAGTCAAAGTGTATCTGTGCCTAAGTGTGTTTATGTGCGGTAGAGTTGACAGGACAGTATTACCCCACCAAAGCACAGGCTGATACTGAATGGGCATACTCGCAAAAGAAGTATTCTTCTAACAAAAAACAGCCTGAGACTGAATGTGCATATTCAGAAGAATAGTATTCCTCACACAAAATAATTTGGTTGCAGCTGGCATAGATTAAAGATTTATCTTTGTACCTGTTTCTTTCTTCTTTGACATTAAGTAATTTTTTTATTAGCTTTTGGAATAACTTTCAGTGTCAAAATGAGAATTGAATTATTTCAAAGATGCAAAATGCAAACCTCTATTCGATGCACCGGTTTTCTCTGCAATTTTAATTATGTCTTGTGTGATTATTAAGCAATCCTGAAAACTTTACCAAAAGCCATTTATAACTTTATATACTGAACATCAAAATTAACCGACCATGGAGAAAAAAACCATCTCATTCTTTTTTATCGTAATGATAACCTATAGATCTATACATAAAGCGAGCTATGATGTTCATCAGTTCAACAAAAACAATAAAATTAGAACGTCAGGGTTTGAAACATAAAATATCGGTTTGAAGAAATAGCTAAGATATTTTTTTTAATACAATTTCGAAAAAACTAGTCTTTAATCCTTTCGTTCAGTATAGGCTATGTCGAGGTCACAAACAGACAGATTGAAGTCAAACAAACTTAAAGCAAGACAATATCTCAAGGGGGGTGGTGGGAGGCATGTTTTTTTTTTTTTTTTTTTTCGCTTTGCTTGGAAACTTTAAAGGAGGTAATTAACCATTATTTCAAACAACTAGGACTTTGAAACATCATTTGTGGCGATTAATTGGTAAATAAATCTCGATTAATTGAAGTTTTCAAGAGCGAGTGATTTCCCTTAGTAGAGTGGTTTTGGCGTGAAGAAAGTAAGATCGGTGTGGGCGGGGCCTACGCCACATAGACTCTAGAGTGTTTCTGACAGGCGCCAATCTGACTCTAGATCTGTCTGGCGTGAGAGTCACTCTGGCGTACTTCATCGGTGTGGGCTGGGCCTAACTGCGACACACAGTCTGTCTCGACGACTATTACAAAACCCACACTGAAGGCGACGCGACACAAATAGAGGGAGAGAAAGAGAGAGAGAGAGAGAGAGACCAACAGACTGTCACGAATGGTTTATTGCTAGTCATTTGTAGACCCAGTTAAAGACTGCCTGTGAGAATGACTTCTTTTAAATAGACAGAAGAACAGAAATCACTCCAAGTCTTGCCGAAATTTGGATGAAAAGTTTATTAATTTGAATCAGTAACAATTTCAGAACAGCATTTTGATTTCTACAATTATTAGATGTACAAGCTCTCTAACATCAGCGGTTTATTTCTCAGTGAACTCTGCAAGTTGCCTACAACGATCTCACTACTATTCATATATGCAATCTCCACAGCTTCTAAAAAATATTAGTTATTCTATGCATAGGCCAATTAGTCCACATAAACACAACCAGCTCTTTCTAGAATATAGTCATCAAGGTTAGCTTAAAATATTTGTCAATCAAACTTCCCTCCTTTACACACACCAACCATAAATATGATCTAACGACTTATTGTAAACAATGTTTCCACACCTTTGAGACCTTCTAGAAATCCCTAGATCCAAAAGGGTAAACAAAGCCAAAACCAAAATTGTACTGTTAAACTAAAATAGATCTTATCTAGGCTTACTCAAAACCTGACTAGACATTACAAATCACCAAGGCTAAGTCAAGCATGATAGGCCGTTCAGAGTCTAGATCTAGATCTAGAACTAGACTAAATTATCAAACAGATAGATAGACAAGCGAAAACACACACACCCAGACTGAAAACAAAAAGATAATGACATTGGATTGGGGGGGGGGGGGGGGGNNNNGGGGAATTACAGACTCAAGGAGAAAGAGGGGAAGGAAAAAGACTTCTCTTAAATGGGCAGCTATTTACGCTAAACAGCTGACAACTGTCTTGGCGCATAAAACAAACCTCGAGTCACCAGTCTCCCCATCATTTTCACTAGGATGTTTGATGTTTGTGTGTTAAAATATACATTTTGTTTTCGATCTACTATACGCAAACAAACAAAACTGTAAAAGAATATTTTTGTTACAAAGAGACGTGGTTGTAAAGATAAAAAAAGCTTCTCACCCCCCCCTCTCTCTCTCTCTCTCTCTTTCTCTCTCTCTCTCTCTCTCTCTCTCTCTCTCTCTTTCTCTTCCTCCCCTCTCCCTCCCCCATTCCCCAGAAACACGTTTCTGCCTGGCTGTCTATCTACTAGACCATCATTTCCCACTTGCATAAAAAATAATAGAGAATACAACCACCAACTCAAACTTACTTTAACAAAATATAAACAACATAGGGTATGCGCACAAATATTTTGCATTTAGGCTTAACTGTTATATTTTTCAGATACAGTTTAAGGCCGAAACGTTTTTACGTATACTCTGTGCTATTTAAAGTAAGTTTGAGCTGCTGCTTGTATTCTGTTATTATAATTATTTCATTACCTTCAACTATCATTGCATCTTAAAAAAAAAAACTTAAATTATTTGTTTCTTGGAGTGGGGCATTTGTATACTTCTGAAACTTCCACTCACAGAAAAAAAAACATTATATCAGAAAAGAATAGGATTTATTGATCTCCCAAAATTAAAAAAAAAAAAATTAGTTGCTGTTTAACCCGTTCTACGAACAGGTAAATGAAACTGCAACATCATGATTCAGATGAAAGAAAGAGAGAGGGAGGGAGAGCAAGAGAGAGAGAGTAAATGAAGTACAAAATTATCCAAACGTCGACATGAGATACCGCTAAAATGTTTAGATCTTAGTATACCCTAAAGTTTAGACATAAAAAAAAAATATGCGCGCCGTAGGAAATAGAATAAGATATTGAAATATTCCCTTATTTGTGCACATTGAATTTTATGTCACGTAAAACTCCTGAACGACACAAAAGATTGCCTTCAAATTATGTATGAAAAACTAGTTTGGCGGAAGGGTGTACTCTTTATGTCTAGAAGTCCGAATTCTAACTCCGAATTTTTTGATTGTATATTGTTTCCTCAAAATATTACTCAGAATTTTACGGTCAGCCATGTTGCTAACATTAATCTGAAATGTATAAATTTCCGGTTTATGATTGTTCATATTAGAGATCACTAATCGTTTGCATTTCATTCAGGGTTGCATTGGACGCGAAAGTCTAGATTCTAACTGAGATATCTAAATCAAGGCGTCATTGTCTAGATTTAGATAGGCCTGACTAGGTCTACAGATCTAGATTTAAGGCCTTATTATCGCTTTAGAGACATGAGAATCAAGATCTAAACTAGCAGGAATTCACTACTTAAAGAAAGAGAACAGAGACAGACAGATAACAGAGAAAAGGAGAGGGAAAGGGTGAAAAAAATAAGAGGTGGACAGATAGGCAGCGACAGACTTCTATAGCCAGAGAAAAAGAGGGAGAGGGGATGAAGGGAGAGAGCGACATCTAAACAATCGCAGACCTACAGGGTCAGAGAACGAGTGGTGGAAACGTGTGTACAAAGAGCCAGCCAGCCAGGCAGAGAGGACAGAGAGAGTATGGGAAGGAAGAAAAAAGGAAAGAAGAGAGAGAGACAGACAGGCAAATAGTGAGTCAAAGACAGTCTTAGTCAAAAGAAAAGAGAATTGACAGAAAGAAATGTAGAGACAGGGACAAACAAAGAGAGAGAAAGAGGGGGGAAACAAAGAAGAGAGGGGGGTGGCTTGGCAAACAGAGAGAGATTGCAAAAGACAGTCAAAGAAAGAGAAAGATAGCTGAAGGAGAGGCATAGACAGAATGACACAGAGAGAGCAAGATATTGGGTATTGGGGGAAGGGGGGAGGGATAGGGAGAGGCGGAAGAGACACAGACAGAGGTATAGACACACATACAAAGTGAGAGAAAGAAAAACAGAAGAGGAAGAAGAGAGAACGACAAAAACAGAGTCACACACACAGAGGAAAAGAGAGAGAGAAAAATATCAGAGACAGTGGCACAGAGACGGAGAAAGAACGAAAACCACAGCATGAAGAGTAATATGCAATATCTAGGTCACAGAAATAGCAGAAACACTATAAACCAACAATAAATCAGGAGATCGAAAGGGATACAACAATAATTTAAAAAATAAAGGTGCGAGCAACAGTCACATGTTGACAATAAAGCGAACGATAAAAAAACATACATCCTCATGACGGAAGAGTAAACAACAAGCTAGTATCAATCAAAAGAGATACTGAATCTTCAATTTCAGCTGCTAAAATCAATTGTAGCAGGAAAAAAATCTAACAGGAGAGAAGGAAGCGTCGACTTTGGCAGATAATTCAGTCATTACTGCGTCAATGTCACAGGTTTATGTGGCAACACCATTTTATCCAGAAATTTTAAAAGCAATGATTTTAGAGGGCTGGCAGCAGACGTAATTGTGGGTAACGATGTGTGCCCAGTGTCAAGAAAAGGAATAGAAATATTTTACGTACTAAAAGAAAGTAAGGATGACGACAACAATGAAAGGACAAACTGAGACCAAGTATAGATGAAGTTTTCGACAATATGGCCGGAAGCAGCTCCCACTGAAACAAACAAAGAGTGAAGATGTTGCGGAACAATTTTTTAGACTTTTAAGGGCCATTTAAACCCTCAGTTAAAATCAATTGTTCAACTGACAGTCGTCGTATCTGGGTCATCGTTGAACTGGCAGGCGAACGACGAGACAAGCCCTGTTTAGATGTGCAGTTGGGTCATTGGACTAATTGAAGGATTTAACAAAACGTTACAAAAAACTATGGAAGTTAACGCAGGAAAATTATCACGATCGCGACATCATTTTGTATTCGACGTTGCTTGCCATTGGTCGAATGCCAAATGAATGGCAGGAAAATTAGACAACCGCTATTGTTCAAAATCTTTCAAAAGATATGAAGTTTTTTAGAAAAGATTTTAAAAAATGCTTATCTTATTACCAACAGGTAAGAAGATAAGCATTTTTTTATCTTTTTTAAAACTTTTTTTCTGTTGAAAGATTTTGAATGCTTATCTCATTACCAACAAAAAATCTCCACCTCTGTTTCATTGATTATTCTAAGGCCTTGACAAAGTAAGACATGTAGAGCTGTTCGTATGCTATAAAAATTAGACATCTATGAGAAAGATCTGAGAGTAATTAGAATTTATACTGGGATCAGACTGCATCTGTAAGAATTGAAGGAGAACAGTGATTTCAAACCCATCAAAAGAGGTGTGAGGCAGGGACGTGTAATGTCTCCTGATCTTTTTAACTTATACAGTGAAAAAATCTTAAGGAATCTTGGTGGTGTTTCAGGCTTAAAAATAAATGGACAGAATCTTAATAATCTCAGGTATACAGATGATACAGTTTTAATAACAGAATCTGGCAAACAGCTCTAAAATCTTCTAGATACTGTAGTTTTAGAGAGCGGAAGAATGGGCCTGTCTTTGAATGTAATGAAAAGGAAATCCATGGTCATCTCAAAGAAATCCTCTATCCCCAAATACAATCTCGTTAGTAAAGGCGAACAAATCAAACAAGTTACAAAATTCAAATATCTAGGTTACCTGATAACATCATATGGCAGATGCACTAGTGAAATAAGTAAAAAAAAAAAATAGCCATGGCCAAAGATACATTCCAAAAAATGAAACCTATACTAGCAAATAGAAACATAAATATGAAAACCAAAATAAGAGTAAGTAAAACAATACTTTTGTATGGCAGTGAGTGTTGGACAATAAACAAAGAAATAGAGAAAAAAAACTAGAAGCAGTAGAGATGTGGTTCATTGGAAGAATCATGAGGATATCATGGACAAAAAAAAGTCAAATGAAATTGTACTGAAGGAGGCTATTCTCGAGCGATCACTAATTAAAACCATATGACAGAGGCAACTGCAGTTTTTAGGCTATATTTACTGACACAAGGGTTGAGAACACTTAGCAAATACTGGAAAGATTGAAGGCAAACGCAGTAGAGGTAAACAAAGAATAACTTTTATTGAAAATCTTAAGTCATGGGCAATAGGCAAGGGTAGCAATAACAACTTTATAAGATTAACTGAGGATAGATATGAGTGGAGGAACATTATTGCCAATGTCTGTTCCAGACAAGGTACTTGATGGTGATTACCAACACAAAATAACTTTACCATGAAAGGTTACCAAAGGTTAGTTGCGAATTAATTTGAAAGAAGAATAAAAACATTTAACAGTGTTTCCTACGACTATGGGATTAATGGAACTCAATGTTTTACCCCTTCGGATTGAGTACACCAGCACTATCCTTTCAAAGAGCCATAGAGAAAGTTTTAGGACATCTAGCGATTGTTGTCTCATTCTTTCATGATATTCTGATCTATAGTGAAATGTGGAGAGGCCATTTAGACCACATTAAAATAACAATGGAAACACTCAGAAAATTCAATAAAAATTCAATAAAATTCAGAAAACCATAAAATCGCAGGTTGGTTGTAAATCCATAAATTTGTTGGGACATAAAGGAGGGAAAAAGAGCACAAAACCAGACCCAAAAAAGCAAAGAAATCCAAGTAATGCAAAAGACCAACAACAACAAAAAAGATGTCAAGAAAATGTTGCGATTAATCTACTACTGCAGAAAGCTTCGGCAATTTTTCGCTCTTGATCACTTCTCGGAGAGAACTAAAACAAATTAATGTGTAAAGGTGATTTAGAAGGACGATTGCGAAAGAGTTTTCGAACAAATTAAAGCAGCAATGACCTCAGATCTTATTCTAGTTTTACCAGACCAATAGAAACCATTTATAGTCACACAGACACATCAAGCTCAGTCAAATGGGCAGTTCTTAAGCAGAAGCAGAAACAATGAAATTTTAAAATCCTGGTATTGCATTATAAGGAAGCTTATAGAAAGGGAAAGCAATCACACAATTATGACAGAGAGTGTTTAGCAGTTCTCTTTGCTCTACATTACTTTTCAAAATAACTGGCTATGAAACCATATTGTCTTGATATCACCTTGTTGTGAATGGGTTATGCGTAATCAGCAAACCTCACAGTGTTATGTAGTAAGCCTAGGACGCAAATACATGTAGTCATACTAGTTTCGACGCTGCTTTGATCTTGAATACTTATTTCAGCCCATGGTAGTGCTTTTGCATCCTGTGTTGCACATAATTATGCTAATGTTAGGATGTTGCTCCCGTAGAATAAGTTCGTCATCACTGACTGCAGGTTTAAAGAAACAAAAGAAAATAACTACATGGCTATTACGCTAAACCAGCGCCATGTTTTCTTATCTTTGTCTCTATCTTATCTAGTACTAATTCAAGCGAAATTCAATATTTATATGTCTCTATTCATCCAGGTCATATGGCCAATTGCATATGTTATCAAATAAAGAAAAACTCAACTGAGCACAAAAAATACATATTATAAGAAAACAAAAAATCTCTTTGAATATCGGGCATCATTTCATCTCGATTGATAGACCTTTATCATTGCTCTTGTGATCGTATGCAAGCTGGCCTCCTTGAGACTTTGCACTCTCTCTCTCTCTCTCTCTCTCTCTTCTCTCTCTCTCTCTCTCTCTCTCTCTCTATCTATCTCCCGTGTCTTAAGAGTTCGAGTTTGGCGATGAGGTTATAAGCTTCTATAACTGATAATAAACGAAATAATATTGGTATTTGATTGAAACGCTATCAACAAAAATGCTTTGTGCGAAAAATCTGTATTCTAGCTTTTTTTAGGGCCTTGTTGTTGACGTTTTTCTTTGGAACCCGCGACAGGAACACCCCTGCAGTTTTCAATGCGAGTTCGCTAGCCCTAAACGCCATCAAGGCCCGATGTAAGTACATAATTGTAATTATATTACATTGTCTGTGTAAAATGTACCTTAAATTTCTTATATTTGAGGACAACAGGAATGGTGCCTAAAAATTCGCGGATTATAAAAACAAAATATTGTTTTATATTTGTTTTACATTACTGAATTTTTCATCGGTCGTACGTTTTGTATAGATCAAACATAATGAAAATTATTTACCGTTAGCTCACAGCTGTTTAAGTAGAATGAACCAACTTTTTGTTTATGACCAGTCGGTTATTGATTCGTCTGATAAAATGGGATTTGCTTAAAACGCTCGCAGTCCAGACAAACATACAGCAAAAGCTTTAATACTGTTGCTGAGCGAAACAAATGCATACCACACACTTCAAGTCATTTAAATCCATTCAACATAATTATACGACTTAAGGAAGCATGATGATATGAAAAGTGAGCGATATAATTAAATTATTTTTAATGCAGCAAATACGATAAAATTTGCCATGCAACAAATAAGTTTTATAGCAAGACTATCTTGGTCGCAGTCGCAACAGTCGCATGCATATTATGTCTGCTAAAAGCGTGAGGTTTCAGTGGTCAAAATAATTATACTAAGCTGCATTGATCTTGAATGCCTATTTCAGTTCATGCGATTTAATTGAATTTTGCATGTTGAGATGCAGACTGATGTGAAGCATTAAACTTTTAATCGTACTTTCTTCTTTCCAGATGTACATCTTGGCCTAGAGGCCATCACTTACAATAAAAGAAACCTTACACTGATAGGCTTATTGATTGATTTTCTTTTTTTTTTTTTAATGCTGAATCGATTTTACCGAACGTCATGGACCTTTACTTGCAAGCAATAAAGACAGTATGTCTAAAAACAATAAAGACTACAAATGTACTTTAAAAAAACTATTAAGCTTACCTGGGTAACCTTTAGTATATTTGATTTCGTCAAAGGCATTTAAATGCATTTTAGTGGATATTTAAATTTTTGAGAAAGACAATGACTATCATAAGCGAATTTTATAACCAGAGTTAGTTGCCACTTAGTGGCCCTGCCAGGTCAGGGTGTAGCGCTTTCCCCAAAACAACTAATACCCCTGCGCTTTGACCAACATTCAGTTGCCACTAATTCATTTCATCGAAATTTTCAGATGAACAACTAGGTGTGAGGCGAAATATTTGCATTTAAGGCTTAAATTAAAAAGACTGTTTCAGAAGAGATCGTTTATAAACTTGAACTATTTTCCATGCTGAGCCCCTACCTCTTTTCTTCTTCTCTCTACAAGTGTGACTCGTAATTTAAAGCTACTTCCTCCTCCACCTTCTTCGCTCTTCTTGTTCCTCCTTTATCTCCTTTCAACTTCGATACTCCTTTTGCGGCATCTTGACGTAAAGGTCTTAAATACTCTTCGAGATGGCAGGGCCACTAAGTGGCAGCTAACCCTGGTTAAATTCACTTATGATAGTCGTTGACTTTTAAATATTGTTTACTATTATACCACTTTATGACCACCATATATGCAGGAAATTTGAAGAGAATGTTTGTATGAAAACCGTTTTCACCTTTATCATTGTTATTCTTTTAACTATTCCTTTTCTTCTTCTCGTTTAATTGTTATTATTATTATTATTATTATTATTATTATTATTATTATTATTATTATTATTATTATTATTATTATTATTATTACTATCACTGTAAACATCATGACCTTCTTTATTATTAATATTACTAGTAGTAGTAGTAGTAGTAGTAGTAGTAGTAGTAGTAGTAGTAGTAGTAGTAGTAGTAGTAGTAGTAGTAGTAGTA